>JBBPRK010001421.1:0-12379 GCA_038093075.1 Boletus patriciae | reverse complement strand
TAAGGTGGATAGTCAGTTTAAGAAGCAAGGGTCACAATAGAACTATTGGGGATATGTTGCTGGGGATCTGTCCTTTTGTTGCCCAATATAGGGTTTTCTCCCAAAAGGGTTCTCCTATTTCACTCATTCTAACTTTGGATACGAGTCTTTATTCCTAACAACTATCTGGTAGTGCTAATGCTATGGAAATCGCCTACTCTAGGTCCTCTGTTGGGTACCTGTTAGGGGAATTCCTGATATGGGGTGAGGCTAAGGTATGTGGCTTTCTGTGCCTGTGTGTATCTGATTTTACCTTCTTCTTTGGGGGCTCAAAACACTCTCCTTATATACATAATTTACAGTGGCAGTGCCAGCCAATCAAGAGCCTGGACTGCTTATGAATGCCAAGAGATTGCTGACCAATTCGAGTCATGTGACTCGAAATGACTCATACTGACTCATGCTGACTCAATGTGACTTATGCTGTGCCAATCAGGAAATGACTCATAATGACTCATCCTGACTCATGCTGTGCAAGGCTGTACTGTGCCTGGTCAATCTCTCTCTGACACTTAGCTATGTACTTAGTAATGAAAAAGATATGAAATGGACCATTCTGCTATGTAGCAGAAGGGTGATATAAAAGGTCAATTTGGAGTAAACATTGAATTTCTCCATGACCTATGGTCGGAAATTGGAAGTAAAAATAGGTATAGGTAGCTGATACTATCGGTCATCTGACCTTAAGGTAGCTAAGCAATCGGACCATGGGAAAGGTGTCAAATATGGAAACTCGGGTCCAATGTATGTATGTAGTAAGTAGTACTAGTAAGTTGGATGGGGAGAAATATATTCATAACTCCTCTGTCCTTTGATGGAATGGTATGAAACTTTGGGAGTAGGTAGACTATACTAATAGTCATCTATCCCTTTTGTGTTGAGGGATTCCACTTATGAGATGTAGGTGGAAGTTCACTCATTTGGATATAATGTCTGACTTTGCATGGAACTGGTTCTGTGCAGGTCAGCGTTTTGAAGTTTCATTGATTGATGTGGGGCGGACTTCGCAATCAAGCTGTAGGAGGGAGTATTAGTAGTTGACTGGGACAGGGGAGAGGAATAGGCTTTGTCTAGTTTTTCTTTAAGGCTTTTGACTGTATTCTTGGTGTCGTCTATGGAGGAGGAGAGATTAGTGATGGTGTTTGTAAGGTTTTGGTTTGATTGGGGGAGTGTTTCTGCGTGGAGTTTTAGTTCATCGATGGTTACATGTAGGATACCTATGTGGGGGGCTATGGCTGCAACCACTTTTGGAGGAGATGGTTTCGGCTGCTTGATTCTGTGATTCTTCTTCAAGGATACATGCTACTGATCGGATTGCTTCAATTGCTATTTTGGGGACATTGGGCAGTTGGGTGATATGGAGGAGGGTGAGCGAGAGAAGAGTGTTGGTGATGGGTTCGCCTATAGGGACAAGTAAGTGATTTTCTAGGTAGGAGACACCTCCCTTGGAATCCTTGACGTTGTAGGGGAGGTTGTGTATTTCTTCCTTGGATAGTTTCGTGTTGGCTGATGATTGGATGCGCATGCTAGTGTTTGGGGTGTTGCCTCTCGCTGTTTGACTGCTACTTTGGGGTGTTTGACGCACTTTCCCTGAAGACATGTGAGTCTGTCAGGGGAGTGGGGTGGTATGGGGTTATATGGTCTATTATAACTTCTACTATGCTGACATTGGCTGTCTGGGACCAGCTTTGGATGATCTTATGGGCTTGAATTTTTTCAGGGTCCTTGTCAGGGTGCCACGTGGTGAGAAGAAAAGAAGCTCCTGCTTTGTCTTTGGTGATCATCATCCCAAGTACATAATAAACCCATGGATGTGCCTGTTTCAAGCCTTGTGCATACCATTGCATCTGTTCGACCCCCGCAGCTAGGTCCTTGTTCTTGGACTCGCCAATGAGGCGCAAAGCTGTGAAGTTGATGTATTTCAGATCAACGGTCTTGAAGTCATCTGTGAACGCTTTGATCGGCAATAAAAGGAAGTTGGGCGTCATATCCTCTCCATCGGGTTCATATGATAGCGGCATTGCATGATATTTGTCCTCGGGAGCTGCGAAGCAATGGCGCAACTCTGGGTTCGCTACTGCGAGGTTGGGCTTCACCAGAGCAAAGGCATGATCGGTGATGTTATTAAGGAACAAGACAAGTTCATCTTCACGGAGAGGTTCCGTTGGGAACATGGTCCAACTGAATGAGTATTTCCTCTTCCCCTTCGTATTTGTAGACGAGCATTCTGGCTCCCCACTGTCAGTTTGGGTATCCAGCTGAATACAGTCATAGTGATCAGTGTCCTTGAATGCCTGTTGAACGGCACTCTGAACATCATCAGATTTCAGGTCGAGGGGCACCCTGCAATTATAGTTGTTACGTGGGCCCGTCACTTCGAACACTTGAATGACCTTTCTGTGGATGAACTCCTGTAAAATATCTCTCGCCAACTTGGTCAATACTATGTGTCCCAATACATGGTTGGCAAGATCATGCATAAGGTACTGTGCCTTGGCCAGCTCGTGGGTCATCGCTTCGTCTACCTCAGTGCAAGTATGTGTCCGCCCCGGGTGTCGGTTGGAGGCCATCTCCTTTGGAGGGGAGGGATTGCTTATCGTGTGGACGGGAACAACCACCTTGCTATCTGCACTTTGTTTGCAATCAGTTGTGTTTCGCTGAAAGTATAGCGACATGAGATCGGTCAAGTGCAACAAGTAACCGACGTATGATTATGTTCACAATTCTCGTATACTTGTCCACGTCTGTTTTAGCGTTGGCTGCATCAGCAAGGGTCGTCAACGTCGTAGTGGCCATCACACAAAGTGAAAGAACATAGAATAAGAATGATGAGTGTTTCTGAGTGGTAGTTGAAAAAAAAAAAAAAAGAGTCTTACTGTCACAGGAGTTCGTGTCTTATACCTTATTGTCACGGTGTGGACATGTGGCTGTTCATCGGCACTGATTATCCTTGATGGACAGACAATGCAGTCTGGTGTGGAACTGTGCATGATGCTGTCACATGCGTCCACCACCGGGTTACCCGTTTTGGAAGTTCTGCCCCTGAAAGTGTTGGAAAGAGAGTTGACCTGAAGTTACAAAAAAGGAATCTGGTGAGTTACTGGGCCTCCCCACCTTGTAATTAGGTTGGGCTGGCTTTTGAAACTCCTCCGTTTTCCGGGACTTTGACAATGTCTCCGACCAACCCTTTGCAAAGCAAAATGATTAATGCTATTCTTCACCACAAAAACCGTGCTAACATTCGGCAATCCAATAGAGGCATCCGAGATCTAGCCCCCGGTCCTGGCTTTTTAGGCACAGCCTGACTCAGATTCGCATCTTGTCCTACCTGTGCTGTTCTTATGATCGACCAAATGGCTCATTGTTACAGCTTAATATGCCTAACATCATCTAAACGGACTTAGCCATCTCTTTTCTTTTCTTTCTTATCTTATCAGATTAACTTACAACAGCCACACTGTTTCCTGTGCTTCTCCTTTCATTTCACACCCATGCCTCATGCACTCCTCACCCTCTTCATCTCCATGCAGTGCATGGCTATGTACTTCTTTTCCTTCTCTTCCATTCTGCCACTGCCGTGCAGTTGCCTCATGCTTTACTTCCATGCCATGACTATGCTTGATGCATACTCCTAAACACATGCTGCCACATACTTAGTCTATGTTGGGACTCATCGGTAGATCCGATACAAACATGTACATACTATGTCATTCCAGTATATAAGGGCGCAAGTCCCAGCCAGAGAACCCCAGTCTAGTTCTCTTGGTTTTCCCCCATAGTCAACCAGTGAGATCACCTCCGCAACCGATTGCTAGCGCTCTCGGTGCGTCCTCTTCAGTCTTCAATTCCCTAGAGTGCCAGTTGACGCTGTCGCCTATTGGGTTGTTTCACTCATAGTAGTATGCACTGATGAGTCCTTGCAGTGTGTGTCCCCTGTCCTCGCCATATCACATGTCCATCACAAGTCGCCCACTGGCATGTCCTCGAGTCACATGAGTCTGGCGGCACATGCGAACGAGCTTCCCTCCTTCCACTCGTCATTCAGAGTAACCAGTGTTGCAACACTTCATACTGCCAGTGACTCGGACCTCCTTTGGGGTACCCTCACAGTGTTCAATCCCATCACCATTGTTGAAGTGCTGTATGGTATTGTGGTATTTAGTGTCGCGCTGGCATTGTCTCAGGTTCATATCGGCATGAATTGTCTTGTGCTGCCAAGTATGGTATGGACTCGAAGTGGCCCCACTTAGCACAGTGACTACTTCTCTTATCTCACCATAGACCTGTCACAAACATACACCACCCACTGATCCTGGGGATACACAATCATAAGAGCGAGAAAACAAACTATGATTACATCTTCAACACATTGTACATCTTCATCTTGTCCGACAGGATTAACAGTTGGTGTGTCTCCTGAGAAACGAACACTTCGACCGCTAGACGCGCTCCAGGGAAATGAATGACACGAGTCTGTGTGACTCCACAGCAAATCATTTCGATCGTGCGAAGCAGAGAAGAACATGCGATGTCATCAAGTGACCCCAGCGCACATCAGATAGGTTCCTAAGTGGACCAAGTCCTATAAATGTCCCTAATGATGCTCATGATGCATCACATCAGATACTATCCTAAGACGGGTAATGCAACTTGATTTGCACAGGGACTTCACGTCTCAACACCACAACATATGCTAGTGAAAACTAGCTCAGTTTTTGGCCAGAACTCTATACCTTTGTATTCCAAAATTGCAATTCTCCCTATACAAGTTCAGACCATCACACCCTGTCACACTGACTCATCACTGCCAAGTGATGCCAGGAGGCTCGGCATGCCGGGGCAGCAGGGCATCTCGAGGAGAGTGGTAGTGAGTACAAAGACACTATCTAAATGTACAGTAGTATGAGCTAGAACCCAGCTGGGGCTGACAAAACGATGGAATATTCATATACGATAAAATTGAGCACTCATTATGGTTGAGTGCAGGAGGGTGGAGATGTGAAGTTGATGGGCCAGGAACAGCCTCGGGTCGGGCAAGGTAGAGAGCCTCGGGGGTGTGGTACAAGCCCCAGTCTCCAGGTGCATGAGGTGGCTGTGCACACAGCTCATCATCATCAAATTGGTATAACTCATTGGATGCAGGCAGGACGGGTGACGAGTTGGTGATGTCGTTGCCGAAACGACGGCGTTGCTGTGGTTGTGGGATATTGTTCTGGTCCTCCAAGTTGTTCGGATCCAGAGTGTCCTCGTGTTGGTGCTTTTGGGCTCGCCGAGTGTAAAACAAGCCAATGTATCTCACATTGTCTCGGAGATGTTCATTTCCATCGGTAGCGAAAAAGGTCGAGATTCGGGTGATGAGATCGTTGCGACTGCCATCCTCAGATAGGTCCAAAGTCCATGCAAGGTCTCGCAGCGCAGGTAGCTTTTGAGTTTTCAGTGCAGTGTTGAACGTGAGGTTCTTGCGACCTTGGTTCCATCGTTCATGGACCCCGAGCTCGTGATCGAGCTTCTTGTTCTTCAAGGCATCTTTTTTTGCTGTTTTGCGTCACAAGCCTCCTTCTGCTTGAGAGCCTCGAGTCGGCCCTCCTGCGTAGTAATGACATGCCCAGGTACGACGATGTTACGTGCACTGTCCTTCTTCTTCAATTTGGCATTCAGCTGACCTTGTAGCCATTGGATGTGACCTGCCGCAAGCGCTGCATTTGCAGCTGCCTCATCATGTTCCTGGCGGGATCGATCTCATTCTTGACGTGATCAGTCTCGTTGTCGTCAGTACTTCTTGGCTTTGGCCTTGAGCTGATGGACTTGAGCAGACTCGGAACATTTCGCAGGAACCTCTGAGTCGCTGTCACTTGTATCTGAGTCGTGGCCACTGTTGTGGGTGTCTCAGAAACGAGCGGATCTTCGGGTTGGTCTGGTGGCTATAGTCTCGTCATTTAGGTTGTCGCCATCTATGTCATCATCCGATCCACTGTTGGATGATACTGGCTCTGGGTCAGTATCACAAATGGTACCTGCATCATCAATTGTGAGGGAAATCCATCGGGAAGGTGGAGTTGAGTCAAACTTGAGAAACTGGGAGCGAAGTCATCCTTCGTGAAGATTTCGGGAGTGCATTGGGGTCGCCCATTCTCATCGGCAATGATCCCTGACTTTTCCCAGGCTTTCTGGATCATCGACTCCTTGAACGATGTGGCCCTTGCCGCCATGTATTCACGTGGGACATCACTTGCTTGCATCGGTTGTCCCGTTTTCTCATAGATTTCATCACACCGGGCATACCAGGCACGTTTCAGTGGTCCGAATGCACCAACGTCGCAAGGCTGAAGTCAGTGTGTCGTATGAGGGGGAAGGAGATATAGAATGACATTGTGCTCGAGCGCTGAGTCAATCATCTCGAGGGTACTGTGGGAGCCATGGCCATCGTATATAAGAACAATTGGCTTTGTTGGGTCTGCATGAGCCTTGGCCGCAGGCACAAAGTTTTTGTTAAACCACTCTTTGCATATGTTGTTGGACGTCCAACCATTTTCCATTGTTGCAATCCTGTAGAACTCGAACATGAATAACTGGTCTCAAAAATAAAATTTTACTTGAATCAATTACAAGACTCCATCGTCAACTTGGTACCACTCCGCGCTGTGGTTGGCTCTGGAAAACACGAAGCAGGGAGGCACAGTTACTGATCCATCTGCACAGACTGTCTCCAGGACAGTGACCAGCTCGAGATCATCACTTTTGAGCTTGTACTTGCTTGTGTCGGTCTGTGAATAAAGGTAGAGTTCGCCATTGCTTTTGCGTCCACCGCCAACTTGAATACCAATCTCGTCACAGTTTTGAATGTTGCGAATTGGGATGTCCTTTCTGTCAAAAACTTTCTGGACCTGCTCAAAATGATTGTTGACATTTGTAAAATTGAACTGGCGGGCTTGCTGGCCATCCAACCCAGATCCTCGACCAAGTGTACAATCGGGATTTCTGCGGATGAAGCGCTCAACCCATTTGAGTGAAGGCTTGTGACCACAGAGCTGCTCAACTTTTGGTCTGATTGTCTGCTTCAACAATGGAATACCGATGGAACCAAGGAATTTGATCCAGTTGTGAAGCACCTTTTCCTGGGTTGGATTCAGGAGCTGCTGTCGGGTATGGGCTTGGATACATGGTTTGGTCCTCCCGTGGTATCGCCGGTTGACAGTTGCATAGGAGCCAACCAAATTGAGTTTGCGACATGCCTGCACGACGGAGCCATATTTTCCCTCACGGACACCTGTGACCACTTCCTGGATTTGTGCTTCACGGTTTGCAAGTTTGACACCTTCTCGACGAAAAACAGCTGATTTGGGCATGGTAGGTGTGATAGATTGTAGTGTGCAGCGCTTCCGAGTCCACGAGCCTGAGGCGTGCACAGTCTTATCAAAAGACAGGGGTACTTTCCTCGAGTAGTAACATTGAGTCGGAGCCTAAATCCTTATCACTCGTGTCACACTCAGTGGACCTCTGGTATTCGCAACAGTCTGCAAGCAGCACATAGCTATGAAATGTCAATAACTATGTTCAATCAGGATGAGAACTATCTTAGCCTTTGGCCTCCATAATCTATTGAGTCGGATCTCACTCAGGTGAAGCAGGAAGACCCCACACTTATGCCGACACTGCATTTGGACCATCAATTTACGCAGTGTCAATTTTCTCCACATCGCACCATTTCATCCCCGATCACAAAAAACTACCATGGGACTGTTGGATACAATTCCTTTGTTGTGTTTTTTTCTGGAACAGTTTCATCAAGCAATCAGTGTGAGAATCAAAATATTTGCACTATGGGGTCAATTTGCATTACCCGTCTTAGGATAGTAGTAATGCACTTCAAAGGTCATGGTATCCAATATCTCTTGAATCTCCTCCAGACGCTCCAGTCATGAAACCACTGTGCTTTCACCAATTGCAATTGGATTCACTATACACATAGATCCGAGTCAGATGGCCGATGTTACAGCTCTATACGCCTAACATTGTTCTAACAGACTTAGTTGTTTTCTTTCTTTCCTTCTTATCTTATCAGATTAACTTATAACAGCCATGCTGTTTCCATGCTTCTCTTTTCATTTCACACCCATGCCTCATGCACCCCTCACTTCATTCATTCCCGTGCAGTACATGGCTATGCTCTTCTCTCCTCCTCTTCCATTCTGCCACTGCTGTGTGGTTGCCTCATGTTCTTCCTTTCCATTTTATGGCTATGCTTGATGCATGCCCCTAACGCATGCTGCCACATACTTAGTCTATGTTGGGACTCATCAGTAAATCCGATACAAACACGTACATACCATGTCATTCCAGTATATAAGGCCGCAAGTGCCAGCCAGAGAACTTCAGTCTAGTTCTCTTGGTTTTCCCCATAGTCAGCCAGTGAGATCACCTCCATAACTGACTGCTAGCGCTTTCGGTGTGTCCTCTTCAGTCTTCGATTCCCTAGAGTGCCAGTTGACGCTGTCACCTTTTGGGTTGTTTCAGCCGAACACCCACAAGAGGAAACAAAACATAAACATCATTTAACAGTACATACAACAATCTGAGTCGAGTGAAATGACGGATGATGAACTCCAGCAATATACTTGAGGATGCTACAAAACGACAGACAGGGTGGTTAGTGAATCAGCATTCCCCGGATGCGTTTCAGACCATACTAATTCTACTGCTCTGGTTGCTATCCTACTTGTCCTAGAGTGCCACTTGCAGGATCTTGAACTGGCTGAAAATGGGGTCATAAAAGACAGCCCACGCCAGTCTGAGATTATTATCATAGAGGGAATGGCTCCAGAGTATCGGGGAGGGGACACCGTCATTGTAAACGTTCCCCACCTGGGCGCCCTCGAAAGAAATTCGAAGTTCTACCTTGTTAGTCCTAAGGGGTTGATGAAATGGATGGAATGGAATGACCAGAAGTTGTTTACTTACTGGTAATCGAACGTTAGGGAGAATCACTCGACCCCTGCAGTCATTGTTAATGGAAAAATCTAGAAAAAGGATGTGGCAACACTTGCCAGCTGCTGGCAAAGGATAGACCCTTTCAAAATGGGGGGTAAGCCACAGAGTCATTCTCAATACGACATCAAATGCTCACTTCGAGACGATCTCGGAACCATTATCGCCTGGCAATGTAAAAACCAAGTTGGCCGGCTTCCTGAGGTTTTCACTAAAGTGAATGTCAGCATCCACCAAGAGTCAGGAATCACAAAGAGACATACAGGGTGAAATTCAAGGTCTTACTGTTACCATGGCTGAAAGTGAGTATGAGATATCCAATGTGTGTTGGTTGGTTCCCCCACCCAGAAAATGCCACTCTTATATACCATCGCTTTCAGGTGTTCCCCCAGTTGTCCCAGTGGGGTTATATTTTGCTTTAACAACAATTTATTGCTCACATGACGCTATGTTTCCAAAACGTTGTCAGGAATCCTGGTATTTCTTATTCGGATCTTCTTATCCTGATACCAGGTTCTAGAGTCATTTCCATTTGATCTTTTTTACACTATTCATATTACGAAGGTCCAGACCCTTATCTATGACGTCGTTATGACATCATGGGTCTAGACTCTTATCTCTTATCTATGGCGTCATTCTGACACCATATGATACCACTATTGCGATACACCTTATCAGCCAATGGCCTTTATCCCTCTTATCAGTTATCAGGGCTGTGTATACGCATATATCTAACTGCCATACATGTACAAACAGATACAGGGCAGTATATAAGACTGGCCGTACAGCCAGTCTCAATAACGAACTATCTTGTTCTTGTTCCCCCATCAACTGAACTCTGAGCTCACTCCCACTACGCTCAAGTTACTCCTTTGTCGTAACCAAGAACCTACCAGAGTCCTAGTAAGTCTCCACTAGGATTGCACTCCCTTCCTGTCCCTACACAATCGAGGTCCTAGTGATCTCGATAAACGTACCATGCCATGGCCCAGTTCAACAGAATTGGCAAGTGGAGACCCATTCTGCCAGTGGAATCACAAGTGCTCACCTGTTGCGGAAGGTGCTCAAGCAACCCTACCAGTGGGGCTGAATTGCTTCAGCTATAATTCTTCACCAGTGTCACATATTGATGCTCTGCTGGTATCATATGATATGATCAAGCTATTGTTCACCTTGATGGGATTGATCCAAATAGCGACCCATGGATTGAGTTTGTCAGAAATTGGTTAGCGAGTGTGACCGTCCAATCCCCCCAGAGCCCTAATTGCTTCTATTCCCACTGATCCATGATCAAAATTTACCTAATGTCAGAATGCCAGAATGTTAGATGTGATCCGTACTATTACCAACCAGAGTTCCATGCAATTGAAACCGTCTTGTCAAGGCATCGTTGCAGCGACACGTGGATCGTGTTCAGGTATAGAATAAGAAAACCATCCGGGTGTGCACCCGCAGTGTTGATAGGATCCTCACCTTTCACCAAGACTCTGGGTTTGCGTTCTCCGCGCTCTAGTTGAGCGATGTTAATCCATCCTATCAGACCATAACACGCTTTTAAACTCGCCCAGAAAATGCCATTCTCTGTTCTAGTGGTTTCCCCGAGCAGGGTTATTCACATTAGAAACATTTTGTTTTGCTAACATGCTACCGTGTTCCTAGAATGTACAGCTCCATTGGGTTCGACGGAATTGGTTGATATTATGACAAGCAGAGTGTAAGTGCTTCCATTCCTTCCCATCGCAGGAAGTGCTCAAGCAATTACTACAGCACCTGCCAGTTCGGGGCTAGATCGCTTTACATTGCTATAATCATTCGCTAATACTCCGCTGATATGATAGGATATGATCAAGATATGATTCACCTTGATGGGATCGATCCGAATAGTGGCTGGATTGAGTTTGACAGAAGTCCCAGAGCCACAACTGCTTCTATGCCCATTGATCCATAATTATTAAAAGCTACCTAATAAGGAATGTCAGAATGTCATGGAATCAGCACACGCCCCGAGAGAGAGGAGCGGTGGGAAGGGAGAATTCTCCCATCCCCACTGGCATTTCCTGATTGGTTCTAAGAATAGTCTGAGTTCAAACTGCAGAGAAATAAAACATCAAACCGCCCTCTAGGCTTCGTCAGGCCGCTGAAGCAGCCCTTCGTGTGTCTCGAATGACCATTGTTGCAGGACATGCGACGTCCATGCGCTTTTGCGATGTCGAAAGTCCCCCTCGACAAGACAAGGTCATCCTTGATCGACAATGGGGCCGGGGCGAAGCGATCTGATTCCAGAGTTTGCGTAAGAAGAAGGCGAGCGCTCTCGTCACGCCGGCCTCCTTGGCGCACATTCAAAGTATGGAGCTCCGTTGACGGGTCTCGAACATTTTCCTGTGTGATCTGCAACAGAATATGCAAGATCTCGATCGAGGAAGACGATGAGCCTAACAGCTGCACTGACGATGATGATGGGTCCCCCACCAGCTGCGCGTTGGAGATCGGGGAAAAGAAAACGAGAAAGACCAGGTAGCTTGTGAATATTGGCCGGGCGTATTTTGGGAGTGCCAGTGCGCGCGTGGTGAGCTGGTAGGCCTGGGCGGCACGAATGGGACGTGGGTGCAGAGTGAGAAACACGGGTACGGGTACGCCGCCACCCGCGACACTGCCTAGTCTCGTGTATGAAGACCTTGGGCAGTATAAAACGGAACTTGAAGTATTGCTCATTTCGTTATCGCTTTCGTTTTGACCCTGTTGAGAGGACTGGCATTTAGGCTGGCGATATCTTGGCATGGCGTGTAGTACTATGACCACCTTCCTTGCAGTTGTTTACGGCTGTATAGCCAACACAAGAGACTCAGTCCGTGTTTCCTTGTTTCCTTGTTCTCGAGGAAAACTAGTGTCTACCTTTGCCCATCTCACATGTTCGGACTCGCTCCTCTGTAGCAAAAAGCCAAGACAACACTCTCCTTCGCTCGGTTCACCCTTGCCCGGCTCGTCCGTCCAATCGTAGTTGATGACCCCAATGGCCATTTGAGCGCCGGTGAACACCGTACTTTCGATAGTAGCTCGATCAAGTTGTTGATGGAAGCTTTATGCAAACGTGATTTGACCATGTATCCCGTTCTCCACGCGCTTTTCAGGACAGCGTCGAGGAAAATCACCCTTATCTTCGGGTGATCGTAACCAAAGGCAAATGGACGATCCCCGCACAGGCGATAGCGACGTGCGCTCAGATGGAGCTCCCGGTTTCGTTGCTGCGTCCCATAGCAGGCAGGGGAGGAGGGTATCGCGGGACGGCCTCTTGCACGTTGGCCTGCCCATGGAAGAACGTCGCATTGGCGGGATTTAGGGATGACGTGGTGCATCT
>JBBPRK010001420.1:0-12380 GCA_038093075.1 Boletus patriciae | reverse complement strand
GAGTGCTGCTGACTCCCCGGGTCTTATCTTGCCCCCTGGCGCTGTGGTATGTTCTTTACCGATGATCACGAGAGGATATTGTTAACGAGCTCAGTACATTAACCCTCTCGATTACAATGTCGTGGGTGCAGATTACGCCCAATGGCGTACGAACGACTCCTCCTCAGTGGGTTTCAATCCCACAAACACGACCCCACCCTTCATCCAGGTCTTTGATCCCTCCTTCCTCGAAGTAACAGGACTGGATGCAACCATCCGGCTTGTCGCGTCGCACCCAGGCTTTGCCGTTGCTCACGAGGCACCGATCTACGTACCTGACCTCAACGTCGTTTTCTTCTGCAGCAACGCTGGAGGTGCTCTTGGGTACAGTGGCTGGTACAATAATAGCGTCGTCTCGATGCTCAACATAACGGAAGTTGATAATGCACTTGCTGCTACTACGGGCGAAGTGAACGTAGAAATCCAGACCGTGAGCAGGATTTATAACGAACACTAGGAGGAAGTCGCTCACGGCTATCCAGTTGGACCTTTCTGACACTGTACAGATGGTTAACGGAGGCACGGGGCCATACAAGGGAAATCTTCTGTTTGTCACGTCGGGCCGTGCCCTTCTGCCTCCCTCAATTGTACTCGTGAACCCCAGCCCACCATTCAATACCACTGTCCTGCTGGACAACTTCTACGGCAGGCAGTTCAACTCACTAAATGATGTCAAGATACTGCCTGGCACTGATATCATATTTTTCACGGACCCCACGTAAGTTTTCCATTAAATTGGGATGCGGTCGAAGCTGACAGACCCATGTAGCTACGGCTGGGTGAACGGATTCCGTCCCGCACCAATGTCACCTCCGCAGGTTTACCGCTTCGATCCATCGACTGGTCAAGTCCAAGTTGTCGCGGACCAATTCGTAGAGCCAAATGGGATCGCCTTTACAGCAGACGGCGAAACTGCGTTCGTGTAAGTACACAGCATCCCGACATCCATGCTTAATCTGCTGCGATGATTCTACAAATAAATCGTCAGGTCCGACACGGGCCAAGCCGGTGGTTCTTTGGGAAACGACCAGATACCTCCCGCTACAATGTAAGTTTCCTTGGAGACTCGGTCCCGCCTGTTCACAGCTTACTCTTCCTGCAACAGCTACCAATATGACGTCGATCCAGAGACCCAATCGTTCGCAAACCGTCGCGTCTTTGCTTACAGCGACGCTGGCATCCCAGACGGCATCCAGGTTGACACGGTCGGCAACGTTTATTCAGGGTGTGGAGACGGAATACACGTATGGAACTCCGGGGGTGACCTGATCGGAAAATTTTATATCAACAGCACGACCGCCCAGATGATCTTCACAGATTCTGGCCTCCTGATTTTAGACGAGGAAAGGATATATCTCGCCAACATTAGGGCCCAGGGCGTTGATTTGACTGCATAACACTCGTAGTTGGAAATCGGGCACGCTGCTAGGCTGCGGAGTATCTCACCGGTCGACTGAACATGGGGTTACCGCTGAGAGGATTTGGACCGTTGAGAAAACACATGTATGCCCCTTGTACCCACTAGTAGTGCCAGTGGCGATTGATTGGCTCGGCCTCCATTTCCCACACAGTGCCTGATAAGTTCACGCGTGCCTTGTTCTCGCGGAACCTATATAAACCATCACCACGTGTCCACGGGATTAGACAGCATCCATTCTTATATGCTGTGGGTGGGTCACGCTGGCAGACAAACACAGTCGACGTGGCTTTCTTCATCAGGCCACGTATATGAAGTGTCGACAATGTACGGCCCTGGAAGTGGCCATCGTGCACCAGGAAGATCAAGAAGGACGCAGAGCGATCCAGGACACCCACATGTGCTCCCACCATACACCGTACATTGGCCAGCGCCAGCACGCCGAACCACGGAACCCCAGGGAATGATCCCTGGCACGCCCTACCCGCAGTCTCCCCATTCTCCCTCTCGTAGCTCATCCGTCGAGCGCATCGGAGACCCGTCCGCCTCCCGTGCGGGGTCACTCCTCGCACAGCACCACGTACCCAGCTCACCGAATGGAACGAGTCCACCGACGCCGGTTTCCCCCCGATCACCCTCACCCCAGCGCTCCGGGCACCAAGGAAGCTCTTCCAGGCAGGGAAGCATCAGGGCGCCACAGGGGTCTGGACCCTTTATCAAGGACGCCCCCCAGCCAACCCAGTCAGCGCTCAACGTTTCCTCTGCGATCATGCCAGTGGCGCCACATCCACATCCGGCCACCTGGGGACAAGGACAAGGACAAGGCGTCCCAGTCGGATCTCAGAGTCCATCCACGACCACATCCACGCCATTCCAGAGTGCAGGCATGCAACGCCAGGGATCGCACCACACCGTCTATCAGCAGCCACCTGCAAGCGTATACCAGAATACGAGTCCGACGCACCTTTCGCACCATCATTCTACCCTTCACCATCGTTCTCGTTCTCGTTCTCGGTCCCGAGTTCCGAGTGCTGCCTCGCATCGGTATGCGTCGGGCAGCACACAGCCCGTGTACGGTCACGGAAGCTCCGCGACCTTGAATGGGTCGCGCACCTCGTTAAACGGTGGCGTTCCTTCTCAGAAGAATCACCATGCAATATCACCGCCCCCTGGCATATCCACCTCATATCATCCAGGTACCGGGCCTACCCACATGTCCTCGGGATCACCTCAGAGATCGTGGTCGCAAACGCGTGTTCCTCCATCGGGCACACACGGAACCACCGCGACACCACACTCTGCTCACAAGCTAAAGGAAAGACCGCCGAGTCCTCCAACACCGCCGCTCGCCGCGAGCGAGATCCGTCACACGACGCAGCTGCCCGCAAACTATGACGGTCAGACGCAGACCCGTTATGTAAATATGCTTCTCGCACTGGATGATATCTCGCCACTCTTCAACATTCTCGCCTCGTTCTTCACCTGGATCTTACTTGCCGGGTTCTTGCTCTTCCCAGGCACTTTTGCGTCTTGGCAAAATGAGCCAGCGGGAACCCCTCAAAGTGATATTCTGAACGTGGTCAATAATGTTTCACTGTGAGCCTGTTCTTTGGATAATGTCGCATTCATTAACCTTGGCTCGGATGAAGATATGTCATTGCATGGATTTGCACAGGTATCGGGGCATCTGGGATGATCTGGTTGTGGTGGAGATGGCGGAGAAATTATGTCTGGATTACTAACCGCATCTTCATGTGAGTAACACTCCGTCGAAAGGCTAGTTTCTCCTCACGTTTTGCCCCACAAGCCCTGGGTGCCTCAACTCCGTTGCTGGGGTAATCTCAACCTTGTCGAGCATCTATGGCGCACAGGCCGGTGTGTTTGGGAAAACCGAGACATCGACGATTATCGTGACCGCGGCGCTGTCGGTGATCTGTGGGCTATTGGTGCTAGCGTATGAGTTCTGGTTGCTACGAAATCTCAAGTTGGAGCACGATCGGGAAGTCGGGGTCGAAATGGCAGGAAAACATGGAGAAGGCATCTTGAGAGAGACAAGAGACAATCGTGATGAAGGGCCGTAGGATAACAAGAGAAAGCGCAGCCACGGACTGTTTGGGGATGCCTTAGACTTATACGAACGTCAAGAACGATGCAACAAACCCATTCACTTGGTGGCATCGCGAAAATATTCAATGTTTGATCACTTGCCGGGGGCATGACCACAACGTGAACGGAATACCTGTGCGGAAGTGTTAGTAGAGAACGCGGAAGGCCGCCATGGGCAATTTCCTTCTCGGAAGTGAATCAAGGACACGCGTTTACCGCGCGCCGAGGAAGCTTCCGCTCCGCGAGGCAATGCGGTGTTGTGAATTACACAGGACCATGGAGCGGCTGTGTAAAATGACTACCGGGAATAATACGCTCCCGAATGGCGGCCGTCAGAAAAAAGAAAATAGGGGTGTGGATTGTGACATTGTAACAGATAGCAAATAGTCATTATGGAACGCTTAGCAGCTGGGCCACCTTGGAGGCCACTTCCGAAGAAGAGAGACCGTCCAGCTCGACGTGCCTCTCAATACCGCGCTCTGCGAAGGTACATCAGTACAGCCATCAACGCGCATGCGCCGAAGGGCACGGAAACGCACCAAAGCGAGCAAACACGCGTGCGGGAGTGCCGGTGGCCTCCCTGATCAAGACGGGCAGGTCTGGGTTGTGTTTCTTGATGACAGGATACTCGGAGACGACGAATTGGCTATTGGAGTCAGTGTTTCCCGCGGAAAGGGGGCGCTTGTGGACGTACCGGGTGCCCGCAGACGCCTGGGCTGTCTGGCAGCACAGGACACGGATCTCGCGGAGAGCTGGCGAGAGTGCCTTTGCAAACGAGGACATGGCGGAGATGATTGGTCGAGTTGGAGAGTGGTTTGAAACGATTACATAATATTGCGCGTGGTTGCCAGGGATGGGAAACTGTAGCAGACCCGCTCTTCGTTGACCCGAACGTCCTCAACGGCTGCCCGCTGCAGTGCCCGCCCCCGAAGCATCTCCGACACCGCCATGGACGATGAGCAGAAGCGACAACAGGAAGACTGGCTCGACAGCCGCAAGAACAGGCTCCCTTCCTTCACCGAGGTCTTGTCGAGACGGACAAGACCTCCAGTTGACTTGTTCATGTTCTAGTCCGTCCCCCCTTACCTCTGACGTCGAGTGGCGTGTTGACTTCCGTCATAACCAGTTTATTCCTTCAGCGCGAGGGTGCAGAAGACATATTAGACTTTTGGCTCGACGTTCAACAGCACGAGAACCTCTGCAGAGCCTACTTCAAGGACGTTCGGAAATCCGGACGAACCATCAAGGAGGACTGGCCCCAGTATTGGGACTATGCGCGTCGGCGCGGCTCAATATATGGGACGGTCGTTGGCCTCCAGCCAAACCCGGCGAAGCGAAGTACCACCAGCACCGCCGACTTGCTGAACGACCAAGAAAAACAAGCTCTTGCTGCTGCCGGTGATGAGAAACGGGGTGGTCGCTCAACCAGCCCACGTCCACGGACCCCTGGAGTTGACAAGGAACGAATCGCGTCCGCATCTCCTACTGCCGAATACGACCCTCCCCGTTCGACAACCCCGTTCTCACTTTCAGGACGCACACCCACGCTATTCAACCTGCGACGAGCTTCACGTGCCCCTACGATCATTCCCCGTTCTGCCGCTATTACCCGGACGGACCTTGTTGCGTCTGCGGAGCGCATCTATCTCCGGTATCTCTCCCCTGCAGGTACCGTGGGCTCTCCCGAAAATCATGAGATCTATCTTCCTCCTGCACTCCGTATACACTCTTTTCCATTGAGCAGCACACAGGAGCCCACCACGCAGAGTGAGCTGAACATGTTGGCACACATCCCCGATATGTTCCACGCACAAAAGGAGTATTGCTTCCGCGCTATGGAGCAAGACGCATTCCCGCGTTTCCTGAGAGCCAAGGCTTTCGGCAATTTGACTCCCCTATCTGCTCTTGTGCGCCTCGTGTTGGGATTGCTCATACTCTGGATCGGGCTGGCTACCGCGTTTTCCCTCATTTTCCTCGATGTACAACCAAAATCCAAACGTTTTTTCGTGAGTTTCTTTTCTTTTTTTTCAGGATTCGTTTGCGATCAGATGTAACATTTTTTTCTCGCAGCTTTTCCTCCCCTTTACGTTCGCCATCCTCTTCCTCATATCACACCAATACGAACTCGATCCGGTCCTCGTGTTTTTGGGCCAGTCGGAATCAACCCCTTTTCGCACGCTTACTATCCGTGAACCTTACGTGAAGAAGCTACTCCTTGGCCGTGCCATCTGGGTTACGACGCTCGTCGCGATCTGCGTGACTGCGTTGACTTTGATATTCTGGGCTGTTCCAGGCCACCGACTGTGATTTTTAGAGCCGCACAGTGGTTTGTGACGCAATTCAGGAGGGAAGTGGATGCATGTACAGGCCGTCACCGAGCAGGGACTGAGTGTGGATTGGAACCTGGCCTGACGTTTACTCGACTGGATAATCTCACCCGGCAGAACTACTTTTTTTTCTTATTTTCTCATCTAGTTATTCAACCGTCTCCCTTTTGCCCACCTTTTATACTATCCTAATTCTTTCGATTTGATGTACGTTCATTCTGATCGTTTTGCTCCACGGTTTTGTTTTGGGTCTCTACTTTCTTGTTACCCCAGGTGCATTCACATACCCCAACATCTCTTCCGCCTCTGCCGCGCACAATAGGCACCACTAGGCTACACCGCTATACTCTCTCACTCGTTTTGGAAGCTCCCGTTGACTTCCTCTGGAACCAACTCCATATTTGTTACGACCTGTTACACTCATCCCGTTTCTTGTTCGTCTGTTGTGCTGCAGAGACTGCGTGCGTTAGAATTCAATGTATTTCCATGGCGTCAGGCGTGGTAATGCAACGGGATCCAAGGGGACGACAACCGCTTAACTGAACCCTCGAATTGGCGTTTCAAAGGTTAATGACGGTGTTTTTTCACATCACCTCAGTGACCTTGTCACATTCTATTCGGTTGCGGATTCAGGGGTGTTTGAAGGACGCGTTCCTAGACCCACTCTGGATCCGTTGGATCCGTTGATAGGAGTCTGGGATATTTACTTCCGTCTGTTCCTTTCAGGTGTGGGCCCCTGTGGCAATTGGCAGGAAACGCCCTAGATACGTGGCCTAAGAAAATGGGATCAAACTCCGTGCTTGAGATCGTCCCACAGGTGTGCCTCGGCTGTCTTTGAGCAATCAAACCAACAGCGGGAGCGTGATCATATGTATATCCTGATGGGCTTATGATAGACATGATGAGGTGCCGTCCCCCTTCGTCCCATAAACGCGTAAGTCAGCGCAGTAAGGCCCCTGAGTATCGGATAGGATCGTTGAGTCATCGGCCGGTGCTCACGTACCCACCACGAAATTTCCCAGTTGGGATCATTTTCAACGACCAGCGTAAGATACGCACAAAGACTGCCCATTCCAGGTCGCCATAACACGAACAAGGGTCCTTTTTCGACTGACACCGAACCGCTCGCGCCACCCGCTAGCTGATCGTCAATTTGTAGACCGAGCTGAAAGAGTAGAAAGCGCGTGAATGGATGGAATAGGACAAGGAGGGCATGACCGCACGTACGTCGTCAACGTGGCGCTTCCATATGTCGCCTCCGTCCCGGCCTGCGCAGTTTTGAGGTACTCTGACGAGCCGACATATTTCTTTTCAATCAGGTACTATGTAACCCGAGCATCAAAAAGTCGGGTCAAAATATGTGGTATGGTGAAACCCCCACTGTGAAAAATTCCTTGATGTCACCGCTGAAGGAAGTTATGGCACCGCTGACGGGAAGGAACGAGTAAACATTGTTGGAGCCGTTGGTGCCAAAGTACAAGTTCCTGCGATACAGTAAGTACGGCCAAGTTTACGACGCGAACCGTCCCTCTGAGAAAGTGGCTTACCAAGTGTGACCAGCGATGACGAGGTTGCTCGCGATAGGGGTTGGTTGGTCGTAGTAATACGTGTTAGATATAGGCGCCGCGTTGTAGTTGGCGAGCCAGATCATGGCCTCGTTCAAGTTGGAACCGCCAGCGGTCTTGGAGGTGAAAAAGTCATAGGCAACGTTAGACACGATCGTCCCGGAGGCACTCTGAGACCAACTCCAGCTCGACTACGACGTCGACCTCAGTAGGGAGAGACGAGAGACGGCGTGCGACGCGACACGCACCTGCATGCTGGAAATTGCACTGAGCTTCTTGTTAATCCCGGTGTTGAGTTGAATGTTGGAGAAGCTCTTGATGCCAGTTTCGCCCGCCCACGACCATTGTGTGCTCCATTTCACGGTGTTGCTTTGGACGGATTCGAGCGTAGAGCACTGCCAACTAGTGGTTGTACCAGACGTGCCCCAATGATTGGTCAATAGGGAGTACGAGCCAGACGTTATCGTGTCGTACTGGCCGCAGGCTGTGCTGGCCCGAGGCTCAAGAGGGAAGGCAGAAACGAGTGCGGGGAGTAAAAGGAGTGCAAACCAAGAGATCATCACGAACGAATCCACGAAACATGGAGACTGGCCTACTTAAATATCCACACAGAAATATATGTGGTTGGTAAGTGGAAGCTTTTGGAGCCCATGACCGCATGTCGCGATCAGAATCACGGGGAAAGAATTCGGGCTCGCGGAACCAAACTTACTCGAACTGCAGAGCGGCGACGGTTCGTAGACAATACGCAGTCACCTTGGTGCTGCGGTTTCGTTGAGATCCAGATTGTCGGTCTTGGGGAATCGGAGGGTCTGCGTATGAAGGGGCAAGCTTTAGCAAGATATGAAACAGATGGGTCAGAGTGAAGCATCACAAACCTGCGTCATGGTGACTAGTGACTTCGGGAAGGTCTAAGTAGGGGAACTTCTCCATTCGGGGGCGTTAAATCGCGGTCACCGCGGTGTAATCAAGAGCCATGGTGGCGCCAAGCGGCGACGAGAAGAATCGGAAGCTATCGCAACGACGCCGCTGAACTCTTAGCTAGGTGGCTTAGAGTCACCGCAAACTTCTCGATGTTCCGGCGATCGCAGCTCAGCTGACCGTATGGGAGAATATTAGCACGTATCACCAGGTACCATTAGAGTTGTCCCAGCCTGTCATGCAGTCCACAAACTGAAACGTACAACTTGAAGCATGATACGTACAGGGTCCTACAGCCTAGTACAGGTCTAAATGAGTAAGCTGACAATGAGTTGACGAACGTCCTTCCTGAGGCGCTTTTCAGAGACCTCGATATTGTGATCGAGATCGAGCATATTCGTGTTATCTATCCCAGGTGCACCAGTTCACCAAGGCGCTAACTCGCCCGCGTCTACCGGTTCCTAGTCCTGATGAAGGAGTGCGGGTGGGTTGGGGGAGCCACGGAGGCGGAGGAAGGACATGTAGACCGGATAGTGGAGGTTGTCTGGGAGGGACTTGCGGGGGTGGGGGGCGACAAGTCTCCGTTGGTCGACGGGACAGTATTCGAAGGCACATGGGCACCCCGCCGAGGAACTGATTTCTTCTTAGGTGCCGCCCCCGCTACACCCTCACTCTGCTTTGCATGGCGGACCCAGTCCTTGATGAATTCTTTGTTCTCTTCAATGATGTCTGCGGTAATCCCTTGGCTCTGGAGATTTCGAACAAGTGAATGCCACGACTCGTCAACACCGTCGCTTGTAAATCTCGTCTCCTTCTTCGGCTTCGGAGAAACCCTGGTAGCTTTCTCCGCATCGCGAGTTGTGACTTTCTTGTAGAACAAGGTTGCATCTTTCTCTTCGGGGAAGAGGACGCCAATCCTGCCCTCCTAGAAAAAAGTGTACACCTCAGTCATTATTCCCTGGTCAAACGACAAACTCACGTGGCCAGCGAAAGAGTGGAAGAATGGCCGGTCCTTGTGGTACTCGAATTGAGCATCAAGCTCATGCTGCCATATGACACCCCGTGTGCCAGTGAAATCGACCAGCTTCAAGACGAACACGTTCTTCGACCTGTCATACGTGAATGCCAGTGCTCCTTCCAGTCCGTCGCGTGTCCATTTGTCACGCTGAGCCTGCGGATGCGCAAAGCAGATGCGGGCATGCACCGCAGTAAAGATTTCAAGGAGCTCGAAATGTCAGTGGTGATTCTGAGTGAAAATATTCACGGCGGTGCTGCCTCGTGCAGCGGGTGGCGAAAAACACCCCTGGTTCGGTGTTGACGATAAATTCAGCTTCACAATGCCCTTTCTGGTGAGCAGACACCTAATTGCAGGCAGGCACACCAGCAAGTGCTTTAGCCTCCTTTGTTGGTGCTTCGATCTTGGATATTGTCTCGTGGAATGTAGCATGCGAGATTCGCACGATGCAGGTCTCGGTTTCATAGTGCCAACACAAGGGTAACACCTCGAAACCAGTTTGAAACAAATTATTGTTCACCGTGGGGTTATTCTCTGACCTCTCATCGTGTGGAGGTTCTATACTGGTAAGTACAAGGGCGAGTACTTTGGTTCTGATTTCGTTCCGCCGACCGATGTCGGCTCAATCTGCTTTCCCACGGAGGTACAGCCTCCGTCGAACATCATACACTAGGTAAAGTATCGTTTGGATAGTGCCATCTTCAGAATCTCAACCCGCCTCAGAATCACTTAAACCACGGCGATCACTTTGTCTCGGCGTTGGGGTACTTTAAAAGGGTCGGCGGCATCATCCTAAGACATGGAACCGATCAGTGTCCCTCGACACCCACAGATTTGAACGCGACCCACCTGCTCTCGTTCCTTGCGCATCAACTCGCCGGTCCTGCGTTCACGACCATGCTCGACGAGCTCGGGTTTCCTCAAAATCTTGCCCTTGATCTCTTCCACCACGCCTTCCAACTTGTCGCCGAGGCCCTTGATGAGTCAGCGGATCAGATGGTGCAAACAACACGTGTGGGCGCCCTCGAGCTCACCGGGCCTGTTGGGTAGTTGGGGCCTATACCGACGGCGCCAGCGTGATGTTGGGGTGGTAAGCTTGGGTCACCGTCTGCGTAGTCGTGCGAGATGGGCTGGGTGTTTGCGTTGACAGCAGATGGATGAGCTGAGTGGGTGGACATTGCGAGTGAAGATGACATGACATGAACGACTATTGACACTTTATACCAGGTCCTGCGGCCCTGGTACTGTACTTATGTATGGCGCAACGGTACTCCACTTTTGAATGACGTACTGTTTCGGACCCGGCGAACTATATGGACTGATCACCCTCGGTATTCAAAAATGTTCAGACGCAAAGATGTTGCAAGGAGGTCATCAGACGTTTGGTCACACGACTCGGGTAGTATGGGACGTGCAAGTTGTAGTCCAAGCGCGAGAGGATGGCGATGAAAAGCAAAAAAAAGACAACTGACACCCCGGACGGTCCAGTCCGTTTATGGGGCCAACGGCCTGCTTCATTCTGTGGTTTGGTTGCCAGACCCCGTGTTGTGGGGCCCAGAGATAGCCCGGCGACATCGCACCGGTAGGGCCCAAAATGGCCAAAGGTCACGTTGGACAAGGCAGAAGCATGATGTCATTGATATTAGTCTCGAGCAAATGAAGTCGAAATCCAAAGACGAACAGCATTGCAGTCATTATCAAGTCGAGTATCATAGACATTGAGTAATCTTGAGATTAAGGTATGGTGAAATCAAACGCATCACCAACTCGTCCAACAAAATGTACTACCCTCCACAACAGTGTTCGTCGTCGTCGGCGAACAAGGTGTACCTTGGCGCTCAAGGAAGCTCTGGCACTTTGTCACTAGCAGCAGAACCAAGCGCGTTCGTCCCCGACAACTTGGGATCGACCGCGCTCCCAGGTACAGCAGCGGCATCGGTAAGATGTCCAGTACCCGGGACAGGAAGATCACGAGTGCTCTTTGCATTGGGATTCGCAATGCATTCATCGTTGCGCACTGAAACGGTAAAGCCATTCTTGCAAGTATGGACGAAACACTTGCTGTCCTCGCAGGAAACGTCGTCGACGTTGGGAATGTTGTGGCAGTTGATCCCATCGGTGGAGGGACTGCCGAAAGGAGAGGCCTTGACGCAGCCGCCACCTGGTAGAGCCATGGTCAATGATAGAGCGGTCGGAATTGGACATGGAAAGACATACACGTGTATGAGTCAGACGTGACGTCGGTGCACTTGAATGCTTGACCCCATGTTGCGTCGGGCACACCACACATGGTGAGGTCCTTGGCACATTTGGGCTCGTTTTGCCGGCGCGACGGGGGTGGCGTCGAGCAGTCCAAGTGGAAGTCACCGCATTTACCATCGCACTCCATCTGGTCCGGAGGACAGACGCACGAAGAAGGATGGCTCGCGGGCATGGCCAAGTAACCATCTGTGCATACAAAGTCGCATACATTGCTACTGGTGACTGCGGGCTGTGCGTGCAACGGGTAGGAGCACTGCACGCCCGCTTTCTTGATCTGTGAATGGCCAGGGTAAGCATCTGGCGTATTGTAGTAGGACAAGTACATTCACCATGCCGGTGACAGCAGATTTGACCTTGTCGATGCCAACAACCTTGGCGGCGGCTTCCGTGACATTGAAGTGACCGACGAATGTTTCAACTTGTGAGATACAGAGACTAACGTGGATATGACCGGCATTGTATGGCATGCCTGGATCTGGTTGGAACTCGGTATCATAGAAAGAACAAGGGAAATAGCTCACCGTCGGACTCAACGTCCGGGAACACAAGGTCTGCGTTGAGGTTTGCGCAGGTGTCCGTGGTTTGGCCACGTCTGAGTGGTGAACGAGCGAATGTGGTCGAAGCCATGAGCAAAGGAGCGGCGGTGAGGACGGATAGTCTCATGATGCTGAATAGCTGTAAGGAACGTAGGGTAGCGTAAAAAGGAAAGGAAAGGGAAGATGAGTGCG
>JBBPRK010001419.1:0-12384 GCA_038093075.1 Boletus patriciae | reverse complement strand
ACTGGGACTGTTTCGCCTAGGAGATTCTATTTCCCTAGCTTCTAGTGTTCTATCCGTGGAGGCAAAAGCAGTTGTCTGGAGAGCATTCTAGTTAGTGTTCTTTGCTTGTTGCCTAGAAAGAAGTCAACGGTTCAATGTGTTGTGGTTCTACAAACCTGGCAACACAATGACAAAACCAGATGCTCTCTCTAGAAGAGAAGACCACGCTGTGGAAATAGAAGATGACAACAAAGGAATTGTTGTTATCGCCCCAGACAAGATTAGGACTACCATCCTTATTGTGGATGACAGGGATATATTAAAACAAAAAATATTCAATGCCACCTCCTGAATGAAGCAGATATTCAGCAGCTGTGTAAGAAGAATGCCATCTGCGAGGAGCGTGATGGTTGCCTATATGACGCTTATGGGAGATTATATGTACCCAATAGCAACATACTACAGATGGAGATCATCCAGAAACACCATGACTCCCCAGTCGCAGGACACCTGGGTTATGAGAAAACCATAGAACTGTTGCAGTGCAACTACTGGTGGCCTGGAATGGCTACCCTAGTCAAGGATTACATCACTTGATGTGACACATGTCAAAGATTCAAGGGATCTAATTGGGCCCCAGCAGGCCTCCTCCAACCACTCCCTATCCCGAATACCCCATGGGAACACATATCAGCCAATTTCATTACAGATCTTCCCCTTTCCCATGGCTACGACCTGATCCTTACAGTGATTGATCGCTTATCTAAGGAGGTTGAGTTAATTGCTTGTACAAAAACATGTTCGGCCTTGGACACAGCAAAGCTGTTCTTGGCAAACATATGGAAGCACCACGGCCTCCTACATTCTATTACATCAGACCGAGGCCCGCAGTTTGTGGCACAAGTTATGCAGGAGCTTAACAAGGCCCTCGGTATCACCACTAAGCTATCGACATCTTTCCATCCGCAAACAGATGGACAAACAGAGATCATCAATAAGGAGATTGGAAAGTTTTTACAGATCTATTGCTTTGAGAAGCAAGATTCATGGTTCACCTGGCTGCCAATCGCCCAGTTCTCCATAAACACCAAAAAACATGCTTCGACCAAGAAATCACCGTTTGATGTGACATGGTCATACCTTCCCCGAATGGGAATTGAATCCATTAGTTCAGACAGGGCCCCAGTGGCCCAGAAGTTTGCATCGGAAATGGAAGATGTAATAGAAAGTGTCAAAGAAAATATGAAACAGGCACAAGACTGAATGAAGGTCAACACCAATAAAAGCTGCTCGGCAGCACCTGAGTACACTGTCGGCCAGCAAGTCTGGCTATCCACAGAGAATTTACATTTGACACGTGCATCCCACAAGTTGTCTGAGAGATGGCTTGGCCCTTATACAATAACCAGCTTGGCAGGACCCAATGCTGTTGAATTAAAATTACCCAAATTGATGCAAATCCATCCAGTAGTAAACATCTCATGGGTTAAACCATACTGTGACCGACTGGAGGGACAACCCTCACACCGGCCAGGACCTGTCAATGTCACAGAAGACAGAGACAACGAATGGGAGGTGGACCAGATCATTGATTCTCGTTATAAAAATAAAAAGCTAGAATTCCTCATCCATTGGAAGGGCTATGACGACACGGATCGTACCTGGGAACCCAAAGCTAATCTTGGTAACACAAAGGAGGCATTGACTGACTTCTACCATGCAATCCCGTCAGCCCCCAGGGCCATTTCAATCCCACCAGAGGATTTCTTGTTACTTTTCCAAATGAGGCCAGAGTCTTTTACAAGTCTTCACCCCAAGCAAATTCCTTTTGATCACCTGGAAGTCAATCTTTAGAGAGGAGGTAGTGTTACAGCTCAGTACGCCTAACTCAATCTAACGGACTTAGTCGTTTTTCTTTTCTTTCTTATCTTATCAAGATTAACATATACATAACAGCCATGCTGTTCCTATGCTTCTCTTTTTGTTTCACACCCATGCCTCATGCACTCCTCACTCTATTCATCTCCATGCAGTACATGGCTATGCTCTTCTTTTCTTCCTTTCCATTCTGCCACCGCCATGCAGTTGCACCATGTTTTACTTCCATTTCTTGGCTATGCTGGGTTGTTTCACTGTACACTCGGAACTAACCTACATCTGAGCTTCCGAGCTTCTGAGTACATATCCCCTTTTGTCTTCTCTGCATTTTTGTACCTTTATTAACCCCTTTCGTATCTTTGGATCTTAGGTTCCTCCAAGGCAGTGTTCCCACCACTCAGCACTCTCATAGCTCTGGAACACTGCCCAGAAATCTTGTTCCCCTTGCATTTCTGCAGTTTTCCCTTTTGTATAAATACCCTTCATTTACCCTCCTGTACTTTAGTTTGAATATTGACTTAGATCCGCTCCTGTTGACTATAGACAAACTCCTTGTCTCTTCATTGTGTCCGACATCCTCTTGCCTGTTTGGGATGAATTCCCCTTGTCCCTAACACCTTGAGTTTGTTCCCTCCTTGTTGTTCACTGTCTTGATCACCGTCTGAGCTATCACCTTGCTCTGATGCTCCAACCCAACCTCTTCCGACCTCTGGGACCTGAACTGCAACAAGGGCACAGCACATAAGCTGAGGCCAAGTCCCACATCCGAGCGAACTCTGAGTTTCTGGAGTTTTGGTCAGGAGTCTAACCTGCATCTTGACAAGTACTCTTCATGTGAAGTTAATGAGGAATTCAGGTATACATCACTTGCACATGTTGTGGAGCAGTTGTTTTGTGACATCAGCATGTGGGTCTCTATGGTTTGTGTTATGATTTTTGTTAGTCTTCTCATGGTGGCCTGGAATTCTAAGTCAGATACAATAGGGTATTGGATGGGTAGGATGGATGGCTCAGCATTTAAGGTCTCATGGAATTCTTCCCAGTTGGTTTCTTAGAAGTTTCTTTTCAGAGTTAGGTCAGCTTTGGCCACTTCTAGTTCAAGGACACTGAGGATTGGTACATGGTCAGTACAATCTCTGAGTCTAGGTTTGGTGTGACAATGTGTGAAAGATTGGCATGTATTTTTGGTGCAGAACGCATTGTTGGGGCATGTCCAATTCTTAGTGGCTAGTGCTTGTAGGGTGGGGGTATGTACCTTTTTGGAGTGCTTGCTGCGTGCCATGTTCAGCTAGCAGTAGTAGGAGCAGTTCGGTGGCATCTAGATAGGCGTTAGTTAGTAGATGTGTGTTCTGTTTGTCTTCTTATAGGGGGTGGTGCCTGTTGAAGTCACCTAGCCAGAGCATGTGGTTGGTGTTGGTTGGTTTGATTTCACGTATGTTGTCCTCTAAGTGTATGTTTAGTGCTTGGATCATGTCCTGGGAGTTGCAGTTGTTGTAGATGTTCAGTATGGCACATTTGCCGAATGGGTCAGTGAGTTGGATGATGACGAGTTGGATGATGACAATGTTGTTTGAGGGGAATGGGAGTTGTGTCCATCCATTGGTTTTGGGTTTTGTTAAGACTAGTATTGCCACTTGTGTTTGGGTGGTGTTGTCCTTTCAGTGGGTTGTGGGATAGATCGTGTGGTAGTGGCTGGATGAAACGGTGATGTTGATGAAGTTAAAGTGGGGTTCTTGCAAAGCAATGATGTCCCAGTCAGAGGACTTGATGGTGTTGAGGATAGAGTGATGAGCCACGAAGGGTTTGTTAGATTCTATTGCCAGATTCTGAGCTTTGTAGGTGGGTCATTTGTGTTGTTCATTGGGGGGGCCATAGAAGGGGTAGAGCAGTGCATTGGAGGGTTGCGATGGCCATGGTGGGGATAATGGGGAGTTTGGGTCGGTGAATGGTGGCAGACCTTGGCTTGGGCTTGGTGGTGGTGGTGGGCGAGGCAGGAGTGAGGTGGTGGCATGTAGGCTGGTGGATGGACTTTGTGTGTTGTTTGTGTGTTGAGAGTGGTCTGTTCTGTGGGTCTGTGTCTTGTGTCTTGGTTGGCATACTGGAATGGCATTGGAGGAAGTGGTGGGGGGGTGTTGTTTGGGTTGGGAACTGAAATTTAAGGTGGATTGGCAGTGGATGGCAGGTCTTTGAGTGTTTTTGTGGGCAGGGTGATTGCATTCAGAGGGTGGTATTGGAGATTATTTCAAAGGAAGGATGACCCTGGTCCAGTCTTTGTACATGGGGAAGTAGGGCATTAGACTTTTGGAATGTTTCTTGTTTAGTTCGTTTCTTTTTGCGATGTAGGTGGGGCAGTTTTGGTCATTGGTACCATATTCATTAGTCTTGCAGCTGATGCAGAAGATTCCACTTTTTCCATTGCGGTCTTCTGTTTTGTGGATGTGGCCACATTGAGCGCACGTGTTGTGTAGATTTTTGCATTGGCACACAAGATGACCCCACTGTTGGCACTTGGCAGAGTGGTATGGGGCACGTTTGTCCTTCCATGGGTGGAGTTTTTCTTTGTTGATGACAAGTTCATCCCTCAAATATACATTAGTGGCATTGGAGTCAGTGAATGAGAATACTGCATGGGCCACTCGTTGGTTTGGGGAGTGTTTTTCTGTTGGCTTGATCCATCTGGCACCATCCAGTGCATTCTTGGGCAGTGAGTTGTCTTGTTTGATTTGGTCAAGCCAGAGGTGGTGTTACGGCTCAGTACGCCTAACATCATTTCAACGGACTTAGTCGTTTTTCTTCTTTTCTCACCTTAAACCGATAACAGCCACGCTGCCCCTATGTTTCTCTTTTCTCTTCACATCATGCCGCATGCACTCCTCACTTCATTCATCTCCGTGCAGTGCATGGCTATACCTTCCTTTCTTCTCTTCCATTCTGCCACCGCCATGCGGTCGCCTTATGTTCCGCTTCGTTTCCATTTCATGGCCGTGCTTGATGCACGCTTCTACCTCATGCTACTAGAGTCCGGAATATTCTAGAACAATCATCGGTAGATCCGATAACAAACATGTACATACGTTGTAGTAGTATATAAGGGCGCAAGTCCCAGCCAGAGAACTCCAGTTTAGTTCTCTTGGTTTTCCACCTCATTAACTCCACTTGAACGCTCCTGCCCATTGCTAGTCACTGGTCAGTACTCCTTCGACCTTCGATTCCCTAGTGCACCCTGGACGGGTTTTTGGGTTGTTTCAGGTGGTTTGACAGGTCATTTCATATTGGGAGGAACAGGATGATGATCTGGCTGAGTTTTTTCTTGATGACTGCTTTGATGTTGAGGTGGTGAAACAACCCAAAAACCCATCAAGGGTGCACTAGGGAATTGAAGATCGAAGAGTACTGACCAGCGACTTGCGATGGACAGGAGCGTTCAAGTGGAGTTAATGGGGTAGAGAACCAAGAGAACTAAACTGGAGTTCTCTGGGTGGGACTTGCGCCCTTATATACTACTGCTATTGTATGTACATGTTTGTATCGGATCTACCGATGACTGTTCTAGAATATTCCGGATTCTAGTAGCATGAGGTAGAAGTGTGCATCAAGCACAGCCATGAAATGGAAAAGAAGTAGTGCATGAGGCGACCACACAGCGGTGGCAGAATGGAAGAAGAGAAGTAAGATATAGCCATGCACTGCACGGAGATGAAAGGAATGAGGAGTGCATGCGGCATGATGTGAAGAGAAAAGAGAAACATAGGGACAGTGTGGCTGTTATAAGTTATTCTTGATAAGATAAAGAGAACAAAGAAAAACGACTAAGTCCGTTAGGATGCTGTAAGGCGTACCGAGCCGTAACAGGTGGGCTATTATCTGTTCACCATTGGCCTGTTCTCTTACCCAGTCTGCTGCTTTAGCTATGTTGAGTTTGACTAATATGCTGCTGCTCCAGAGTCTTGTTATGGCTTTCACTTGCAGCTTTGTGCCTAGTGTCAGCAAGAGGACATCTATGGTGGCTTGAATGTGTGAGGTGATCTCTGAGTTGGGTAGTTTTGGGTTGAATAGTTGGTCTCCTTTGGTTTTTGGTTGAATGAGGACTTCACAGTTTTTTAGGGCTGCCCTGGTGATCAGGGGTAGTGTGCAGGTTGGTGTTGGTGGTTGATGGTGGTGATAGTTTGGTGGGTGGGGTCTTGAGTGCTGCACTGTAGGTGGGCTGTTCATTAGTGATTAGTTTGATTGCTTTGTTGTTAGTGAGGAGTGAGTTTATGTATTTTTGGGTGGTGTCAAGAGAGGGGGTGAGCAATAGGATTGCATTTTGGACATCTTGGATGCTGGAGAGGACTGTGTCAGCTGCTTCTTTGGCTCTGCCTACTGTTGCTTCCAGTGCCAGTGGTAGGAGGGAGTTGGGTAGTGTGTTCTGTGTGTTGTTTAGCTCATCAATGTTGTTGTGAAGAGACTCAGCTGATTTGTGAATATTTGTTACATGCAGTGAGATTACTGTTATTACATGGTTAGTTACTTCCTTCACCACATTGGTCTTGATATGGTTGAGGATAAGGGTTGCTATTTCGGAGGCTACTTGTTCTTGTAGGAGGTAGACTACCATTCTGATTGCTTCTATGGCCAGGCGAGGGATTTTTTCTAGTTGGAATATTTGAACTAGGACTTCAGCTAGGTGGCTGGTGGTGCCAGAGTCATCTACTACTCACCCTTCTTGGTGATGGTGCAACAACATGCACAATTGCCCATATTTCATGCCCTCAATGTCCTTGTTCTTGCTTCCCCTTCAGTGACAGCATGATATATATGCAATTATGTATGTTATGCTATTGCTGAAGCCAAGCCAAGCCTGGCCCTTGTCCTCTCATCCTCTAAGTTGCCTGCCCTTCCTACTTACTAATGGCACAACATGTGCAATTGCCTATGTCTTATACCATCCTTACTCTTATCCTTGCTTTCCCCACTCAGACTTAGCAATGGCACAATATACACATGGTTGTGTGCATTGTGCTTAGTGTTTTAAGATCCAGTCTCAAGACCAAACAATAACCAGGATCTAACTGGACTTTAACCAATCATGACTGGACCATCAAGGATCAATTTCTTCAGTTCCTATTATATTCTGAACTTTAGTTATGTACACCTGAGCTCTACTGAGCATTCTCGATGTTGTCTTTCTAAGCTAAGGCAACTCAGAACTAAAAACAGTTTCCCAGACAACTTGCCTAAGCTTCCACAGATGACAGACTATAAGCTAGGGAAATGGTATTTCTCCTAGACAAATCAACACACACAATTAAGGAGTATTGAGTTGGTGAGTAAACTTAGTCTCACCAGTAACATGGGTGGTTTGTTGATCTACAACAATAGTTGAGGGGATCAATATGGCTACATAGAAAGCTCCTCTTGTGGGTCTGGTTTGTATAGTGGTGTACTAATGAATAGCACACAGATGGCTCTAGTAAGTCTTGTGGTTACTAGTAGCAAAGGTTAAGTTCATTAAGATTGGGTGATTTGAATCTACCAAAGTATTCCTAGAAATTGGATGTCTAGAAAGGCAGTTTGGGTAGATGCTGGATCTTGCACAGCAGTGATGTAGGAATGTTATGTCTACAACTGCTTTGTGGTTGGTAATCTGAAGATATGTCCAGATGTTAGGTTGTTGAAAGTTTGCAGATCAACTGCAAGGTGGGTTCATACAAGTCTCTTAGTCACTCAGATTGGTTCAATAATGCAATTCTATTGGGCACTAAGGAGTTGGCAAGATCAGGTCTCTATGGTGCAATTATCTCTTATCTCCTAGAGTGGATAATTGGGCTAAAACAGCGTACTCTACTATCTCTTACCTCCTAGAGTGGGTAGCAAGTACAGTGAACTGACAGGTTTCTACTGCTGGGGATCTATTCCCTTTAGTTGCCTTCATGGGGTTTTCTCCCTAAAGATGTTCTAACCTAACAGTGGACATATCTAGTTCTGGGGTGGAAATCACACAAGGGCCTCTCTTGAGTTTCCTATGGTGAGTTCTGCTGGTAAGTGTCTGCTTGGAGTTCTCTCTCCTAAGCAGAGATTGTCCCTGGACACTTCCTAAAGTGCTTCTCAGATCCTACTGAGATGGTGCTCTCTCAGGTTCTATATAGAGTATTCTCAAATCTTGGGTCAAGTGTATACAAGTACAATACAAGAACTTATACAAGAACTCATGATCCATGCATCAAACTGGTTTGGTGTGGTCATCAAGTCTCCTGAATACCCTGAGTCAAACCCAACTTACATAGCCTACTCAACCCCAACATGTTATATTACCTCCAAGTATTGGGAATGTATTTCATATCTAATACCCCCCTACATTCTTGTACCTTTATTTACTCCCATATGCACTAGTCCTGCCACTAATCTTGTTCTGGGGCATGGCCAGTCCTAACCAGTTTTTCCATGGTTTTTGGAAATTCAAATAATGTTGAGACTAAGACTGAGACTAATAGAGATTATCAAAACTGGTTCTTCTCCAAGATGAAACCCAAAGGACTGAAGTTACTCAATGGGCTTGGAACTTGGCTTCACCATATATGGTGTGCACTTGTCTCAATAGTCCCTGGTGTCCTGAAATTGGTTGGGGTTGAAAAGGTCAAGGGTGTGAGGCTTAGTGGTAAGACTAACAAATGAGCGATCAAGATACATAAAGAGATCATTGAGAGGAGGATAGAGAGATGGAGGGGAATCTTAGTTGATTCATAGACTAAGACTACAAAGTAATCCAGGTATGCTTTATATACTACACAACATACCAAAGAAACCTATAAGAGTTAAAGTAAAGGCTATCTTATCCTAGATCTTAGCTTGGGGGCAGAACAACCCCCCTTCTTTGTTTATCCTCTGTCAGACCTCTGGTTCATCTTTATACTCATATCCTCTCTTTCCCAGTGTTTCTCTATCAGACTTGAGCCCAGAGGACCCAGATTTGACACTAAGTAGGTGAATCCTTCATGGGGACAATTGACAGCTTTGAAAGTATGGTCACTTGGAATTGGGTAAAACCTACCACATCCTATGAAATACTAGAAGTGAAGTGCAGGAGAATGCTTACTTGAGATATGCTCCACCAGAATCTCATACCACTGCTGCATAGTCATCTCATTGGATGGCAGCATTTTCTCCAGCAGGGAAAGAAGCACCAATATAGGTGGGATAGATGGAATATCTAGACTCCGACCTGATTTCCTCACTATATAGTTATACGGAGGAAAGAAATGCAAAGGGGTTGATTCATGGACTTTTAAGAACTTGCTACACAACATTACAGGTCAAATACTTAACTCAAATGCTACCTAGGAACCAAAATTCAGTTCATAATGTATAGTTCAAGACAATAACAACAATGCTCAGTCAATATAAAGGTAGTAACAACTGGGTGGGGTTTATACAAGTGGGAATGGAAGAGTGACAGAGAGATACAAGGAAGAACATACAAGTGGGAAGGGAAATATATAGTATACAGGAAGGTTGTGAGTGTTCAATAGCAAGAAGCTACAAAAAAGGACACAATAATGCCTGCAAACACCTACTTGACACTACTTAAAGGTCATGAACATGTACACATACTCTAGTAGTATATATATAAAGGCCAAAGGCACCACCAAAGAACTCTAGTTTAATTCTCTTGATTCTTTCCTTATACATTAGCCACTAGACTGCTCCTGATCAGTTGCCTCACTATAGCCTTGTTGTTCTTTGATTTCCTAAAGCTAGATGCTTTATTTGGTTGTTTCACCAGCTCCCCTCTGAAGCTGGTATATCATATATCAAAGGATTCATTTGTCATATCCAAGGGACCAGAGGCATACTATTTCTTGAAGTATCTTTATTTTGTCTATGACCATGAGCTCGGTGACAAGTGGAAGGACAATGGTCCAGAGATTTGTGATCTTCTTGACAAGTACCAGGTTTGGTTTGGTTTTCCACCATTGACCTTAACCACTTTCACATGGTCAAAGGCTAACAAATGCCCACTATTATCAGTCCTGTTGTGATTTGGATTGGCATTCTTCCTGATAGCCTCATTGGTAGGAATGTATTTAATTCAGCCAATGTAATACTTACCCTCCTTAAGGATGAGGGGATTACAACTGTTGACATTAAATCCTGTAAATCAGTCTTTAGGCACTCAGAGGCATATTGTTGATTCTTTTACTACTATACTTGGAGTTCCTATTATTGCTGCAAAAACACCCTACGTTCAAGGAACCATGAGATTTTACTTCAAGCATAAGATTGACCTCTGGTATTCCAGCCTGCCATGTTATTAAGATGGTGTGCAACTCCTGACTGGAACTCTAAAAACTCAAAGTTTGCTCAAATGTGGGACTTGGCCTCAGCTTATGTATGTGCTGTGCCCTTGTACAGTTCAGGTTCCAGAGGTTGAAAGAGGTTGGGCTGGAGTGTCAGAGCAAAGAGATATTAGGACAATAATCTAGATAGTAAATGATAAGGAGAGAGCAAACCTGAAGCATTGGAACAAAAGGACCACAAGGAAACTTGTTCCAAACAGGCAGGAGGATGTCAAAGATAATGAGAAGACAAGGAGTTTATCTTAGTTGATATTCAAACTAGAGTACAGTAGGGTAATTGAAGAGTATTTATACAAAAGGGAAAACTGCAGAATCACAAAGGGAACAAGATTTCAGGGAAGTATTCTGGAGCTATAAATGTGCTGGACTACAGGAACACAGCCTCAAAGGAACCTAAGGTCCAAGAATACAAAAGGAATTAATACAGGGTACAGAAATAGAGAGAAAATGATCAGATCTCCAAAATCTTGAAGGTATGTTAGTTCTAAGAGTACATATGTACACAAATAAAGAGAATATGAAGGTAGTACAAGTTTGGAGTTCCAAAACCTCAAAGGAGGCTTAGGAATGACTTGGAAATACTCAGAGATAACTCAGAGATGATTTGGGAATGATTTGGGAATACCTTGGGAATTTAGGTAAAGTTTGGAATATAACACATGTTCTCTTTCCAACAAATGAGCACAATTCCAATTAAACCTACAAATCCAATAGGCCCTATAAAGAAGTCCTTCTTATGGACATCAAGGCATGGGATGAGGACCTCAAGTTCATCCTAATTCAGATTGGAAACCTTTGTATTGCAGCAGAGATTTGCAAGAAGTTAATTAGAAGGTTAGAGAGGAGGGTGGTGGATGATACCCCTGTTGCTAAGAAGATATGGAATGAGCTAAAGAAAACTGGGAGCTGCTGGTGAAAACATTTTGCTGCGTTGTGGCGTAGCAAGGCACAAGCGGAGCCACAACGTTAAGTCTTCGGACGAGCGGCGTTAGGCGGCACGTCTTTTCTTTCCCGTACCTGCACCTGCCACTCGTCCTCGCCTCACCCCGCTCGGTCTCGTTGCTCGTTTTGCACCACAACCGACCCAAGTCACTCCCTCACACCACTCCTTGTCCCTTTCTCACCATGGCTGACCCTTCTCTTGAAGTCCGCCCCGATTTTGAGTCCAACGCTTACAGAGCGGTTCGCGAAGCCCTGATGCTCGCGCACAACGAGGAGGTCGCCGCAGCCATAGAAAGGCTTTCCACCACCTGGGAGGATGACCACCACGCGCGCATAGAGGCCTGGAACCTCCAACGCGAAGTCGAGGACCAAGAAGCAGAGCGCATTCACCAGGAACGGAGGCAGAGAGAAGAAGAGCAGAGGCAGCTCGAGGAAGCTGAAGCCGAAAAAGAAAGAAGGGACGCAGAGAAGAAGAAACCGAAGATCAACGATTTCAACGAAAATCGCCCTCCCCCCAGTATCATCGTTCCAAGACCTTCCCAATATGCCCTTCAAAAAATCTCGACTTTCGACTTTATAGAGCTATGGTATTTGCTCGGAGGCCTCCCGGGTCAATAAGTCACAGGCCGATGACACCCTCGGCATCACCAACACCAACGACATTCTCACCCTTCGCCCCGTCGCCTCCATCAGAGCATCACACAACACCTGCGCTGACCATGAGCTCACCTTCGGCAAGTTCATGCAGGCCAAGAATTCTTTCCTCTACCACGTCAAAGAAGCCCCGTGGCCTCCCAAACACGTTGACGCCCTAGCAGAGTTCTTCTGGAACCTCGAGAACCACCCAATCCGCGTTTCTGAAAACGGCGACCTCATCACACTACACTACGCATCAAGAATTCGCCGCCACTGGCACGACGACCTTAAAAATAACACGGGGAGCGCTTTCAACATATCGCTCATAAGCGACACCCTGATGAACAACATCGCCTTCGAATTGAACTCCAATATCCAGGCCAAGGTTACTCGCAAGGTCAGTAACTAAATCACCACCTTTAACCCACACTAACCATCTTCTCCTTTCCTCGTTTCCCCCACACCTCGTAATCCACCCCACTCCCACTCCCACCCCCACTCCCACTCCCCCTTGTGTGGTGCCGTGGTCTCGCCCCACCCCTCTCTCCCCCTCGTGCGGTGCTACGGCTTTGCCCCACCCCCACCCCCCCACCCTGCGGTGCCACGGACTCGC
>JBBPRK010001418.1:0-12384 GCA_038093075.1 Boletus patriciae | reverse complement strand
AGGTATGACGCAATAGTGGTATCATATGGTGCCAGAATGGCGCCATAGATAAGAGATAAGCATCTAGACCCATGATGTCATAAGTGACGTCATAGATAAGGGTCTAGGCCTTTGTAATATGAATAGCGTAAAAAGAATCAAATGGAAATGACTCTAGAACCTGGTATCAGGATAAGAAGATCCGAATAAGAAATACCAGGATTCCCAACAACCTGAAGCTTCAACAGTAGCTGAACAGCTCACTCACCCGAACTTGAAAAGTCTCAACAATGCCTTACGAAGTCCAACTTGAGGATGGCATGAAAATTCAAGTTACGAGTCTCAATGGACACAATTGGTCAGATTACTGCGAGAAAATAATTCACGCAGCGCGGGAAGCTCGAAGCGCTACACCCGCATCAGTCTATGCTACAGTACTCGAAGTCATCAAATCCAACCAGTGGCCCAGCAGCATTTATGAGCGGCAGTGCCTCACCCAATGGCAACTGTGCATGGGCCAACGACTCCAGGCACTTGGAGAGGCCTCGCGCAGCCACGACGCAGCCTCACGAACTCCAAAGAGCAGTCGAAAATGGCAAAACAACAGCGCGCGAGAAAAACACGGAGAGAGTGGGCGAGATGGGTGAAACGCCGCATGGAAAAGTCGATGAAGAGGTAGCCGCAGCCACGGGACCAGGCATGAAGCCCATGGAACACCATAGGACTGATGGGGTAAGCCTCGCAACCCCGGCGAGAGGCCCATGAGTCAACCAGAAGGTTGAACTCGACCTCGTTAAACCACCACCACCACCATCACTTGCCATGTCCACCACACCGCCAGTACGGACCGCACTGCACGCAAACGAATCACGCTGAAACGGCCAGGAGGTAGTGGAGATGGACGACAACGACGAAGTACGTTGAGTTGGAGGGCCAGGAGGCCACTCATGCGAGTGAGTTGGAGCAGGAGACGCTGAAGGCGATCGGGAGCACCGGAGTGAAGGCAAAGGCGTCGAGATAGATGGGAGACGAGATGGAATGGCCAGTGCAATGAGCGGTGCGAGTGGCGGGTCGAAACGACTCAACACAAGACCGCTAGCTGAAACCAACTCGAGTCAGCACGAACAGCGCAAATACAAAAGAGCGCACATACCTCAGCCTTCTACACCACCTCCCTGTTATGCCAGGTCGCTCTCCGCTTATGTCGACCCACCGCGCCGACGAGGACAACTCAAACATTAGCCGAGGCGTGACTTCCATATCGGGCAACCGCTCGAGCACAGCGCTGTGACCTTTCACTGGACATCATACAGACAGCAATTCATTCATTTATCAATACATTTGGTATACATTCTTTTGATTCTAACAGTCATTTTCTTATCCCTTCGTGTTTGAGGGGGAGTGTTGGAATTTATTATTCCGTATTTGGTAGTACTTGATTACCTAATCATAGCTACATTGCAGTTTACTTTCCTTTAGTCTTACTTCAATGACATACTGAGTATTCTACAGGTATAGTTACATCCTAGTAATATTATAGTGACATACTGAGTATTCTACATGCCCATCTGTTGATGATACCTGACTATCCTGTATGTCTCTGCTACTGTTGATTTCCATTATTGACACCTGTTTCAGTGGTGGGGTGAGTGGGCCACCTGGGACAAGCCTGCCTCCGAAATTCTCAAAGAGCAAGCCTTTGAGGAGGAAGTCTAGAGGATGGCTAAATAGTACCCAAGTCCTGAGTCCTCTGCTACTGAGTGCAAGTAAAGCATGTACTATGTCACCGTTGTGTTTCGTGTCGCCTGTTCCGTCATAGTCATGTAACATGTCGTTTCTGGAACTGTAGTTGAATCCTGCCCATTGTGAGTGTGCAGTGAAGGCATGTCATTTATCAGCATGATATTGTCTCAGAATCTGCCTAATGTGGAGTTGCACCATTTAGTGAAATCCTTGGTTCCGAATGCGAAGTCTAAGCACTTGATGGAATTCGTCGGGAGTTTCATATGACTGGCCCAGTCGGCAGTCGCAGAAGCACGTGCCTTGATCGGTTCCTGCACAATGATAGGGCTCTGTCTTCTTCAACTTCGACTGCTAATTTCCCTTTTTTTCCCTCAGAACCAGGCAACAAAGTGAAACAACCCAAGTGGCCTCAGCATCAACTGGGGCTCTAGGGAATCGAAGACTAGATGAAAGGCGCACCGAAGGCACTAGCAGTTGGTTGTGGAGGTATTCTCACTGGCTGGGGTGGGGAAAAACCAAGAGAACTAAACTGGAGTTCTCTGGTTGGGACTTGGGCCCTTATATACTACTACATGTGTATGTACATATTTGTATCGGATCTACCGATGACTGTTCTAGAATATTCCGGATCCTAGTAGCATGAGGTGAAAGCATGCATCAAGCATGGCCATGGAATGGAAACAAAGTAATGCATGAGGCAACCGCACGGTGGTGGCAGAATGGAAGAGGGGGCATAGCCATGCACTGCATGGAGTGAGGGGTGCATGCGGCATAATGTGAAAAGAAAAAGAGAAGCATAGAGACAGTGTGGCTGTTATAAGTTAATCTTGATAAGATAAAGAAAGAAAGGAGAAATGACTAAGTCTGTTGAAACGATGTTAGGCGTACTGAGCCGTAACACTACTCCCTCTCTAAAGATCGACTTCCAGGCGATCAAAAGGAATTTGCTTGGGGTGAAGACTTGTAAAAGGCTCCAGCCTCTTTGAAAAAGTAATAAGAAATCCTCTGGAGGGATGGAAATGGCCCTGGGTGCCGCGGGGTTAGTGTGATAGAAGTTATTCAATGCTTCCTTTGTGTTGCTGAGGTTATTCTTAGGTTCCCAGGTACGATCCATGTCATCATAGCCCTTCCAATGGACGAGGAATTTCAGTTTTTTATTTTTATAATGTGAATCAATGATCCGGTCCACCTCCCATTTGTTGTCTCTGTCTTCAGTGACATGTACGGGTCCTGGCCGGTTAGAGACTTGTCCTTCCAGGCGGTCACGATAGGGTTTAACCCGTGAAACATTTATAATGGGGTGGATTTGCATTGATTTTGGTAATTTTAATTCAACGGCATTAGGTCCTGCCAAGCCGATGATTGTATACGGGCCAAGCCATCGCTCGGATAGCTTGCGAGAGGCACGTGTCAAACGTAGATTTTCTGTAGAGAGCCAGACTTGCTGGCTGATGGTGTACTCGGGTGCTGCCGAGCGGCTTTTGTCGGCATTGACCTTCATTCGGTCTTGTGCCTGTTTCATATTTTCTTTGACACTTTCTATTATGTCTTCCATTTCCGATGCAAACTTCTGAGCCGCTGGGGCTCTGTCCAAACTAATGGGTTCAATTCCCATTCGAGGAAGGTATGACCTTGTCACGTCGAAGGGTGACTTCTTGGTCGAAGTGTGTTTCTTTGTGTTAATGGAGAATTGGGTGATTGGCAGCCAGGCGAACCAAGAATCCTGCTTCTCAAAGCAATAGATCCGTAAGAACTTCCCAATCTCCTTGTTGACAATCTCTGTTTGTCCGTCTGTTTGCGGATGAAAGGATGTCAATAACTTAGTGGCGATTCCAAGGGCCTTGTTAAGCTCCTGCATATGTAGATCTTCTAGCTTCAGTAGGTGGTCTAAAGAGTGACCTCTCATCTCTGTTGAGATGGTACTGATGGGGTCTTGCTTGGAATTGAGTGAGAGTCTCATCCAGTGACTGTCTGGGAGGTAGCCATGCTCAAGTGAAGAGGCCTTCTTCTGGTTGCTCCTCTTCTGAAGTAGCATACCCAGAGCCTGGTTTGTATACTGTTTTAGGTGGTGTGGCTCTTTCATTGACTTGAGCATGTCTCTTTTGAGCAGGTTTCATAGGTGATGGATAATATGAAGATGGCTGTTGTGATGGAGATGAAGATGGATCTCCTGGAGGTGTATTGTAGAACAACGGTGATATAGGTCGACTCTCTTGTTTAAAAGATGGTGGTCGCCTTGTTTCCAATGGTGTTCTCTAGGGTGAGGTATTCCAGATCTCTGTCCATGATGTGGAGGAATTGGTTGATTGGGAAGACCAAAACCAAGTGGTTGCTGTACAAGTATGTCATGACGGGGTTCTGGATCCCTTGGTCGGTGATCATCATCTTGTGAAGAGTAGTTCATTGCTTGCAGATTTTCTTCTTTGGCTGGAATAGGGGCAGGTCCATCCTCTTTGCCTCTGGAACAATAAATTTGTTCGTCGAAAATGGCCCTAGTGGAAATAAACACTTGTCGTCGCTGCTGAGACCAGAAGCAATATCCCTTCGTGTTTGGCTTGTATCCTATAAAAATCATCTCCTTGGATTTTGGAGACAACTTGTCTTGTCGCTGATCCGGGTGTATCCAAACATATGCAAGTGTTCCAAATACCCTAAAGTAGGAAACATCAGGTTTGTCTCCCTTGAATAACTCAAGAGGTGTTCTCTATCCATGACAACGCATGGGTTGTCAGTTATAAATATGTAATGCAGTTTCAACAGCATTTTGCCAAAAGGATTTTGGCAGACAAGCATTATGATGTATGGCTTCTGCTTTTTCAAGCAGAGTTCAGTTGAACCTCTCTGCACAACCATTTTGCTGGGGTGTGTGTGGAACGGAAGTCTGGTGAGTGACTCCTCTGGACATGAAGAACTGTTGTAGCTCTCCAGCCATAAATTCCCCTCCATGGTCCGAACATACAGAGGTGAGCGAGTGACTGGTGAAGGTTTCAGCCCAGGAAACCATAGTCTTGAAATGCTGTGAAGTGGCATCTTTGTTACAAATGAATGCAACAAGCGAGTAACCAGAAAAGTAGTCAATGCAAGTAAGAACATAACGAGTGCGTGATGGCAGTTCAACAGGCATAGGCCCGACCAGGTTGGTGTGAACAAGCACAAGTGGGCAGGAGGCTTGTTTGCCTGAGGATGTTACAATTGCTTCTTTTTCTTCAATGTACTCCTTCTTCATTTACCTTTTCTTTTCATCCTCGTCAATTCCTCACTATCTCCTTGGACTTCTATCTCCACCGATTGGTTCTCTTGTGCCAATTACGTAGTTCCTATTACTCATTGTTTCCATCATGTTCTCTCTTGTTCTATGATGACGCATTGACCTGCACCAAACCAGTTTGATGCATGGATCATGAGTTCTTGTATTAGTGCTTGTATAGTACTTGTATACACTTGACCCGAGATTTGAGATTTCGCCCCTTTCCCATAGTCCAAATCACTCCATAATGTAAGGCTAGATAGTGCCTAGTATGAAGTACCTCCCACTATTTTCCCCTATTTTTCCATCCACCGGTTGTGGAGAAATTAAATAATTTCTCCAACCATATCTCTGTTACTACCAATAGCTACCTACTGTATCTATTGTTTAACATCTTGTACTAGCTTAAGTACCAGAGAGAGAGTTGGTCATGTGACCTGTCTGAGTCATCATGAGTCATTGCCAAGCCTGCAGGCCAAAGCCCATGATTACCAAGCCATTGAGCTGAATCTGGCAATTGGACTCGGCATTGGTAAGCTTTCTCTTGGCATTTGTCAGCTTTCCCTTGGCATTAGTCAGCTTTCTACATAGCCTGACCTAGATAGGAAACTACACAGCCTCATGTATTTACTTATAAAAGGAGAGCAGATCAGGCCCCAAAAAGATACTTCAGATACTTCAAATACTGGAGATACTTCAGAAGTGTCAGGGACAGTCTCTGCTTAGGAGAAAGAACTCCAAGTAGACACTTACCAGCGGAACCCATCACAGGAAACCCAAGAGAGGCCCTAGTGTGATTCCCACCCCCAAACTAGATACGTCCACTGTTAGGTTAGGACACCTTTAGGGAGAAAACTGTAAAGGGTTGTTTTACCTGGTCGAGTACTTAAGATCACTCAGGCGAAGTGAACCATTATCGGATTCGCCAATGATACGTAAAGTACAGGATAGAGTAAGATGAGGGCGGTCGTTAGGACCACCCTCCTTTTGTACTATGTTACGGGCACATGTGATATAGTTTTCACATGCACCGATATACGCTTATTCTACTTTGGGGCATTAGGCCCCTAACAAATATTGTGTAGGAATTATCTGATTGTGTCATATGGACTATCCCTTGTATGTACATGTATGTGCATATGTACATATGTAAACCTACCTACAATATATATGGCCTGAGTGATTGATGGCATGCTTCCCATCAATTATCACTTAGTCCAGGTCCATGGCTAGTATTGCTCCCAGTTGGTATCAGCTTCTACCCTATTCTTCAACATATTGCCAGCGGTGTGTCCAATGGCTCTGGCTCTCATGTGTATCAACTTGTTTTAAAAAACTTGAAGCTCCTCCCTTATCATTCGTATACCAAGGAGGCTATGTTACTTGCTACTGTGACCACAAAAAAAGGAAAGCACGCTCCGATGACAATGCTGAATCTGAAGGACAGGGCTCAACCCAAAAAAAAGTGACCACTGGTCCCAATGATGAGATAGAAGGTGTGGAGGTATGAAAAGGTGTCTGGTAACAATGGTCTAGATGTTAACTTGTTATCTCACTCCATAAAGTGTTTCTTGTCAATGGCTTCTTGATCACCATTTGTTATACTGCCAGCAGTGGTCAATAGAGTTGTTGTTTGTGGCTGCTATTGCTATTCCAACAGAGTCAGGGATTGGCACACATAGTGCTGCTACTGATACAGTTGATATGCTCATAATGCATATGGTCGGGACCTGTGTAAACCTAATGCATTACTATGCTTATTCAAAACAACAATGTGTGACAGGGGGTGATATTACTGTCACAGCCTAACCTAGGCTCCAACAACACTACCCTTTACTACCTATAAAGTCATTTATTTCACATTGGCAAACTCCTGTCATTGCAAGTATGCATGAAAATGACACAGCTGCCTTGAGAACTTGAAGATATCCTTAGCCTCCCATACTCCAACACCACCCCTACAAGTTGCTCACAAAGTGCAGTTGTCTGGACCCTCGTAGTGCATGGGTCTGGGCTATTCTTGTTGTCCAAGTCAATCTCAATGACCTTGCCCCTTGCTGCTGCCATCTTGTGGCAGACTGCATCTACATTTTGTCCTCTCTTTTCTCACCAGGTTGTGTAGAGGTTGCTGCATCTGAGATGTACTTCTGCTGTTTCACTAGTGAATCACTTGGATTAGTAGGTTTATCTCGGGGCTTCTGTTTTGCATCGAGCATTTTGATATTAGGAAAGTTTTCATAGATGTGAGAATGGGTGAGTTGCACATTTACGCATGCATACCATGCGGGTTACTCAGGTGTGCCCACCTTCGTAGCTCCATCATAACACATATGTACCTGTCAATGTCTAATAACTATGCAATATGCAAAAATTCACCTCATTTGGCTGGGCCCAACATGGGACCTCCCAAAAATCAATGCAAGATGACAGGAATGCATTACTAGCATATGCATTATGAGCATATCAACTGTACTAGCCTTGCAGTGAATTGGATTTTTGCCAAACAAATTTAAAGAGTCCATGCGGTATCTGTGCCTACATATAGTTGCCTGTTTGGTCCCAGCACCCGCCCACACAACATACCCAAACCCAGGCCACCGTGGAAATTCAAGTGTGAATAACCATGGTTTCGAAAGGTACTTGTGTCCTCCTATTGTGAGGCAGAGCAGTGAAATGATGTACCTGCCAGTTAAACAGTTGCATTTATGGGCAGAATCTCTTGCAAGTTTGGTTCAAGGTGGAATTCGAAAGTGTGATGGAGATGAGGGGCGTAGAGGAGGGAGTGGAGGGAGTCACAGTGATGGTCTTCGAGGGTTCCTTCATGGAGACGATTGGTGGCAATGGGAACGTTGATGGATAGGATAGGTGAAGGAGTTACTGGGGAATGAGGTGTAGGTTCCATTTGAGCAGGAGGAGGAGTAGGCATGTGATGGACATCTGGAGATCCCCTACCATCACTTCAAGATAGTTCCCAACCAGCGTCTGATTGGATAGAGGTAGGAGAAGAACGGCCAAAAGAAAGAAGTGAAATCGTAGAGAGAGAGGACACAGTAGAAATTGAGGAAGCATTGGTGGTCATGATAGTGATGAGGTGACAGAGGGAGGTTAAGAGGGGAAGATGGCAGGGTGGAGTCTTTTGTATGCAGTGAGAGCGGACTTTGCATGTTTTAGGTTCCATTCTGGGATCCAGGAGTCTTCTTCAGCTGAATATCCTTTCCATCAGATCAGGAACAAGCATTTGGTCGGAGTTCTGTGGTGGTGTAGAATCTTCTCAATTTCATATTCTTCTTCTCTATTGATAAGGTCAGGGGGTGGCAACAGGAAGTTGGGGCTGTGAACGGTATTTTTGTGATAAGGAGATAAGAGGGAGGCATGGAAGACTGGGTGTATTTTCCATGCTTTTGGCAAGTAGAGTTGGTAGACGATCGGGGACAGGACTTTCGTGATGGTGAAGGGTCCTTCTTGTTTTGGAGCAAACTTTGGGTTGACTACAGAACATTTGAGGTTTCTGGCTTTGAGCTGGACTTTGTCTCCGAGTTTGAATGGGGAAAAGGAGCTTCATGTGTGGGCAGCCATGACTTGACAGGCTAGTTCATGTGCTGCTAGGGCTTCATCATGTGCGGCAGAAAGGGTTTTTAAGTGGGTTTCGACCGTGGGGATAGTGGTGTTGGAGATTATCAAAGGGAGGGCACAGGGTTCATAACCCATCATGAGGTAAAACAGAGATTGATTGGTGATGGAGTGAGGGTGGTGATTATGAGCAAACTCAGCGTGGGAGATGTTGTCTGCCCAAGATCCAGGATTGTTTCCACAGAAGATCCGAAGGTACATCTTGACTTCTTGGTTTACCCATTCGGTTTCTCTGTTCAATTGAGGGTGGTAGGCAGTGGAGAGGGATAGATCATATTTCAGGAGTTTCCCAAGTTCCCGAGCGAAGGATGATGCAAATTGGGGGCCTCGGTTGGATATGATTTTGTCGTAGAGGCCAAAGTGGAGGTATACATACTTTGTGGAAAAAGAGTGTGGCAATGCCTTCAGTGGTGATAGTCTTCTTAGTGGGACACAGAATCACCCCCTTCGTAAGCCCATGGTCAATCATGACCAGGAGAGAATCAAAGCCCGCTGATGGGGAGGTCGGAGATAAGTGGGAGTGGATAGGCATCTCAAGTGGTGTGTTCATTTAGATATTGGTAGTCCTGGTAGGGACAGAGGCTGCCATCTTTCTTCTTAACAAAGAAGAACAGGGATGCTTGAGGGGAGTTTGAGGGGCAGATCTTCCCACAGTCAAGGTTTTCTTGGAGGAAGTCTTCGGTGGCTTTTCGTTCTTCGGGGGACAGGGGGTAAATTTTCCTGATTTTGGGAGTGAAGGAGTCATCAAGATTGATCTCGTGATCGTAGGGTCTAGATGGTAGGACATGGTCGGTGGCTTCTTTGGAGAAGACTGAAGCAAAGTCAGCAAATTCTGGGGGAAGGGTTTGCTTGGGTTTTGTCTTCTCCGCAGCTGCGGCAAGTTCGGTAGCAGTGGTGATCTTGGTTATCTTTTCTTCTAGGGGGGAACCTCTGTAAAGGAAGCGAGATCCACTTCAGATGATTCTATGGAGGGTTTGGTTCATATCAGCATGAGTGAGGAATTGGTATTCTTTTTCCCATCCGTTGTATTCAAAGAGTCAGGAGTTGGTGATGGCGTTGACATTGATATGTTGAGGGGGTCAATGAGTAGTTTGTTGATAGTGGAAGTTGTGACAGGAGATGTCAGTAGTATGAGAAAGATAGAGGTCTTTTGATTGGTCTAGGGATTCATCAATGGATAGGGTTCTTCGGTTCCAATCAATGGTTGGGTTGACATCTTTGAGCCAGGGAAGTCCTAGGATTACATTTTCATTTCCTAGAAAGATGACGTGGAAGGTGATCTTCTGAGTGATTCCTTCAATGTTGAGGAAGAGGGTGGAGGTGAAGCAGATTACTCCCTTGCTGTTGATGGAGTTGTCAGCATTTCTAGCATAGATTGGTTTCTTTAACTGGGTAGTGGGGAGGTAATGTTTCCTGACAAACCCCCAGTTGAGGCAGGAGATGCTGGCACCACTGTCAATAAGGGCGCTGTAGAACAACAAACCTGACTGTGGTGGGACAGCCAGGAGATGTGTGGGGGTCTGAGGTGTGATAGGCTCGTCCCCAAAGAGGGTCCTATACAGGTCAGTGATGGCTCAGGCAGGAGTGGAGAGGAGGAGAAGGTGTTTACAAGGTGTCCGAAGGTAGGCTGGACTGCGGGAAAGTGGACCGGTCAAGTACCAGTTGGTCGGGAGTGCAGGAGGTGGTCGATGAGCCCTATAGTGGACTCAGACGTGCGGTGAGACGAAGGGAATTGTACCTGAGGCTCGTGGAATTGAATAGGTGCGGAAAGATGCATTCAAAATGCGAAGTACAAAGTCTTTATAGTCCGGGAATTGCCCAGGACTGTGTAGTTACTGTAAATAAGGTTCGGAACACAAATAATAGGTATCTGAATGTCAATAAACACAAGATGGTCGAAGGGGATGTTACTAAAAGCGGAATAAAGTTAGACCAGCCGGTCTACCGTGGGAACTGGGTTTCCGGGACTCCGGAAACCGGTAATATGGACCGGACCTGACCGGTCAAGCGCAGGAAACATAGCTAGAAAGCCTCAGAAGGTCGAGATCCCAACCTAGAGCTGAGCAGAGCTCTACAGCACGGGTGTTGATGGCTTTCAGGGTGTGTGATGGTTCAATAAGTTGAACAGAGATTTGCATAGATAGGGTAGTTTTTACATGGATCACAGCACATTTTACTTTAGGGAGAACTCACGTTGAAGAAGTTTCCCAATCTAAAAATCCATAGTGGAGAAGGAGATCTTCCTCACATTCTCATCATCTTCATCTTCATCAACCGGTTCCAGCTTTGGTAGATCTTCAACAACTTGTCAGACCTTGCACAATCCTTTCTTGAAGTTGAGGCATTTGCTGCTCATGTGTTTGGGTTCTCGGCATCGGAAACAGAGTCCTTTCTCCATACACTTCTTATGTTCTTCGGCAGTGAGTTTGCCGACTTTGATGATGTCTATGTCCATGGCATCAGGGTCCCAGGCTTTGGTGGGAGTGAAGAAGGAATGGTAGGATTGATGAGCAGGTTTGGAGTTTCATTTGGAAATCTTGTCAGCATGCTCCCATTGGGTTTGGAAGGAGATTGCTTTCTTATACCAATTGTCGATGGTAGAGGGAACAGTATCCATAGACATAATTCAGCACATAAGGGGGGAAGGGATGCCAGCGGAGAAATATCCAATGAGGATGTTCTGGTCAGTGATACTTGCAAGGGAGGAGTAGTTCTTAAAGTGAGAAACATACTCGACAAGGGTTGGAGAGTAGGTGTTGTTCTTTCCCTTGGTCATGTATTTGGTGGAGAGCCAGGCGATGATGTTGCCGGTGGTGTTATGGTGTTTGAACATGGTTTCAAACTTTGTGATGAAGTCGGGGAAGGTCCCCATGGTTATGATGGTCCCAGAGATGGCATTCTACCTGAAGGTGGTTGCCCAAGTGAGGGTGGATCCTTTGGTCATGTAGGACAGGGCGAAGGCAATTTTCTTGTTGTTGTCATCATGGACTTTTTCATTGACAAGGAGGTAGAATTATATGGCATTTAGCCATTGGGTGGACTTGTCGTAGGATCCATCAAAGGCTTCCAGTGCTCCTATGCAAAGTTCAGTGGTTTTTGAGGAGGACATTGGTGAGGGTGGTCTGGGGAACAGCAGAGGTGGGAGAGGTGGTGCGTAGGATAAGGAAAGCAGAGTGAGAGGGGGAAAGACTGGGTTGGTGGCGATGGGGGCTGGGAAGGGGGGGTGGGGGCATGGGGAAGGTGTGTATGAGCTAGGTCAAGGTCTTAAGTGCGTTCAAGGTCGAACAATAGAGTTACGTATGTCCTGATCAGAGTTTTCTTCTGGTTCAGAGTGTTCTGCTTCAGAGGCAGAGTCAAGGGGTTGTTCTCAGGCGCCACACCATGAGTACCGAGGGTTGTTCTGTGGGTATGAAATGGTGGAGGACTATAATGGTGATAGCCTTGTAAGGTAACTTTGACCTTTTGCTTAGTCTGGATAGGAACAAGCGTAGACTCGATGAAATAGAGTTTCGCCCTAAGAGTCATTCTTTAGGGGTTCGAGCATCAGGACGGACATCGGAGGATCAGAGATTTCAGAGGAGCATTGACTCAATAGTATGATGGAGACTAAAAAAGATCCAGAGACAAGGGGCTAAGACCTTGGTATATTTGAGGTAAGTGTTGAAGTCCAGGCGTAGACTAGTCTGAGGTGAGGAAGAACTAGTACATACCGATTGGGTGAGACGCTGAAGTGATAGCACGTAGTGGTAACAAGAAGAGATGTTATTAGAACTCAGACGCGGAGT
>JBBPRK010001417.1:0-12415 GCA_038093075.1 Boletus patriciae | reverse complement strand
TACAATACTCGTTTGACCACAACAGGTCTCATCCATTACACGTTGCTCCACGGTATGCCCGTCCCCTGGATTCATCTTGGGGACCGTAGTATGGTCGTCCCCACACCCCGACTCCGACTCGCCGGGTCGTTTACGATGCGCCGTCGCCGTGATCACGACCAACGCCATGACCACTCCACCTACCCAGCCTTGTCGATCGGCGTTGGCAGATACAGAACCGAATCGCTTTGTACACTCGTTCGTGCTGGCCCGTCCTCGAACACGTGGTTTCAACCCGGATCATGTTACGGCTGTACCAAAAACAGTTGGAGCTCTTGCCTGTGACGACCGGTCCCATACCACTTCCCCTAAGTGTCCCTATCCCCTCCCGTCTAGGCTCTTGTCAGGTGATCCACTATACCCTACCAGGTCATAACCTATACACCTAGCACCAACCAACCCTAACCCTAAGAACCGAGCACCCATTCCACCGAAAGAGTGAACCTCTATTGCATAATTTGTCTCGGGAAAAGTCCTAAAAAGGGCATCACGAACCTGTTCAGGATAAGGCAGGAAGAGAGTACCCTTACGGGACTAAAGGCCGTGAAGGCCCGCACAACCCCACACTGTCGCATCTGGAACGCCATGTGCCTTCGGACCCGAGAGCAAATGTCCAGGCGAACCTGAGCGAGCAACCACCTTACGCCGTGCCTCACGACGATTAACTTTAAATTACTTATCACAAGTAATAATAAAATAATAAATAAATTTGAACGTCTAGCGCGTGCATGTGATCCTCGGAATTTCGGATTGATGGTGACGGCGGTAAATGAACGTGCCCACGATGTTCCTTGTTTAGTGTTTTAATATCGTTGGCCCATCAGCGCGCGATCGAGGCGTTTTTATACAATGGAGCTACATTGTGTACGTGTGATTATCAAGTCGCTTGAGATGGGGCAACCCTGACGATATGATCGACGCGATAGCGAGGGCCAGCGGCATTGAAGCAAAACAGGATTAGAAAAATAAAGAAAAATAAACCATCATAGCAACGCGTGTCCTCCCTGATAAGCACCATAAGGTCTTCCCGTTCAACAAGGTATAATCGATTACGGGTCACATCGTCGACTGGTATGCGTGACACCGATCCGTTGATAAAGCTTCCATCAGAACACTGCCACCTTGTCAACCAAGGATTTTGAAAATAATATGAGAGGCTCATTTCAGAACGACCGCTGTCCGAATGGATCCAAGCACTAGTTAATAGGACCTACGAAGAGATTCAAGGCCCTGTTCTCCATCTCCACGCGGTGTCGTTGGACGAGGTAGGCGACGACGATGTCATCTCTGAGTGGTTCGCCTGCGGATTGGAGAATGATCACGGGCTTGTTCGGTGAGAGAGAATGATGGAGATAACACGAAGCCACGGGATTCTCGAGATCGTATTCTGCAAAGACCTGATAGGATAACGGTATGGGCCAACAGGGATACCGTGAGGTGGGAGCGTTGGTGAGATGTCGGCAAGATATCGCCAAGTTGGGCAAGGCGTACCTTTTGTCGATATCTCGAGACACCCTTCCAGATGTACGCTCCATACTGGGTGTCGATCGTGAACGTGGGTCTGTGGTAATGCACCAGTCGGTGACGAGTCGCTCGTGAGGGCCATGCAAGAAGGCGAAATAGGGTACTCACGTTCCGTCGGGCAGCCTTGACCGTCTGAGCCACCGTTGGATGCTCACATGCGTCCCGACCCCGGTGCCGTTATCACTGTGTCGCTGTGGAAAAGAAATTGTGTCGGAGAAGAGATCTCGGCGGTGAAGGACGGCGATGACGCGGTCGGTGCTGTCGTAGATCGTGACGTGTCTGGCGTCACTGGTAACTCTGTAGAGCGGTACGCCGGGGTGGGCGTAGATTACCGCGTCTTCAAGGTCCGCCGAGCTCAGAAAGTAGGATGTGGGTGGAGCAGCATTCACGAGTGTGAGGTCCGAGTCCATTTGGAGAAAGGGGGGATTGGAAAGTGAGGAGGAGAGGAGCAAGGCGTGAGGGAGAGAAACAAGGACAGCGACAGGGGGGTGGGGAGCTGGAGAGAATACTTTAGAGGCTGCGCACACGCACACACGATCAACTGGTGATTGGGAGAGGGCGTTCACCGGGACACCTCAGTGACATTGACGCATCAAAACCAGACCTCTGAGACCTTAACGGTGCTTAAATGCCTCGTCGTACTTCAATGACGGAAACACTTCAGACCAACGTTCCCGTCGATTGACCGTAGGAGAATCGTAACGTCGGTGCGGAAACGTGGCGGATGGAGCGATTGAGCTGGTGCGCAGAGTTTGCTACTATGGTCAGTGTCGAGATGGGAACGTCGTCGTGTTTTGTCTCCAGCGGGTTCGAATCTCTTGTCAGAAGTGATTCTTTTTTCGGAATACTTGCCAGCTCGGTCGATTTATATGTGACAGCGGTGCCACGAGCCAGCATGATCTCGGCATCGCCTTTGGTCCATGCGATTTACCTTGACCGGCGGGACGTCGTAATTGGGTCCTGTGACATAAAGTGAGACAGAAAGTCATTGGACCGTTTGAGTCAGGCACCCGCGGGTTTCACTCAGTTACATCTGGTGGTGTGGTACTTACTGGGAAATGGGACGAGTGCAAAGGAACTGGCCATCAAAGTTAGTACTATGTAGTGACAAAAACGGCAAATCGACCCTGCGGAGAAGGCGGAATGTCGCGGAACCAAGCTTTGCAGGTCATTCCACGACCAGCATCATGATGTTGACTTCGAGACGTCTTTTCGCATCCCCATCTTCTCGCCATGCGCTGACTTGGCTTCAAACCCAATCTTTATCCAGGGGCGTCGCAACGTCCAGCGAAACGGCAAGTCCTACCTGAGACGAAAATCGCACTTGTTCTCAACCCGGGTTGCACACGTAGCTCCGAAAGACGGGTCTCTACGACTTTCACGTCGAACATGGCGCAAAGATGGTCCCGTTTGCGGGGTACTCCATGCCGCTCTCATACGGGTCTGTCGGTCAAGGTGGGTCGTGAAACTTGCCGCCAAGCACGTTTCGTGTCCTTGACCACCAAGTCTCTTTCCGACCGCAGTCGCCAGCCACACACATGTACGGACTAGCGTGGGCTTGTTTGACGTCGGACACATGGTACAATCAAAGTACGCCGTGTTTCCTATTGTATACCCGCCAGTCTGACCGCGGAAAAACTGAATCATTTTGTAATCCGTGAATTGAATCTAGTTTCCGTGGTCCAACTGCGACCGCCTTTCTTGAATGGCTCACTCCGTCGTCGCTCGTGACACTCGCACCATACTCCTCGACGCTTTCCGTGCTCCTCAACGAGCACGGCGGGATCATCGATGATACCATGATTACCAAACATTCCGACGATGCCTTCTACGTTGTCACGAATGCAGGTACGCGGGATAAAGACCTCGCCTGGTTCCGTGATAAGTTAGCAACTTGGAACGCGAGCGAACGAGCGAAGGAAGGACCTGTGGAGCACGAGGTGCTGGAGAATTGGGGACTGATTGCATTGCAAGGTGCAGTAATGTGCCTTTCCCCTTGTCCTTGTATCGCCTTATGTCCACTTTGCACCCGTGGCATCCGTGCCATTCCGATCAGGTCCCCAGGCTGCACAATACTTGCAGGGACTTACCTCTTTTGACCTCAAAGGCTTGACGTTTGGAAAGTCCGCCTATGTCCCTATCGAAGGGTTCAATCTCCACGTGGCACGGGGCGGTTACACTGGCGAAGACGGTTTCGAGGTAAGGGGTCGGATGTATATCCGCTCGGAGGAACGTTATCAATGAAACGCCTGTCAGATATCCATTCCACCGTCACAAACGGTCGAAGTGTCACGTCTCCTCGCCAAGTCGCCGGTCCAACTGGCGGGTCTAGGTGCCCGGGACAGCCTGCGCTTGGAAGCCGGCTTATGTTTATATGGGAATGATATTGACGAGAACACATCACCGGTCGAGGCGGGTTTGACGTGGTTGACCGGTGCGTGTTTGCCTCCATGCTATTGACACGTGACCCATGACCATGGTTCTGTAGGCAGAGAACGACACGGAACGTGCGATTTCATCGGTGCAACACACGTATTGAAGGATCTGAAAGAGGGGCCGCCGAGGCGTCGGGTGGGGCTGATCGTCGAAGAGGCTCCTGCTAGACGTTAGTCTTACTCACCGTGGGTGATCTGACGATGCATGTGCTGATTGCATTTTTCCGTGTAGAAGGCGCACAGGTATACGCGCCATCGCAACCCGAGAGTATCGGTCCGTCTTCCACTCATGCGCTCTTTTTAATTTGCCTAATCTTATACGCTCCTTTTTTTCTTTCGTAGGAGTGGTGACGTCGGGTATTCCATCGCCTACGCTGGGAAATAACATCGCCATGGCATACGTGACCTCGGGGTTACACAAAAGAAGGTACGGAAGTTGAAGTCGAGGTTCAGAATAAATTGCGCAAGGCGGTCGTGACGCCGATGCCGTTTTTCAAGCCAAATTATTGGAGAGGTTAGATGAGGGGATGCTTTGCGACGTCTCCGGCGACGTGCGGGCACGTGGCTGGACAATGAGATGTCGTACGACTTCCCCTCCAACGTGATGGCGCGGGTCACCCGTTTACATTGGACAAACTATGACAAGTGTTACTGCACTCGAACCTTCCCCGACGTCTCACCATCGTGCTATCGTCAATATGACCGTACCACAACATGAATCCAATCCAACCCTGTGTTGTCTTGCTCGAATTGCCCTCTTATAGTCCAAAGCTGTTCGAGGACGAGATATGCATGAGGATCTCGTCTCGAAACGGCTCCGCGGTGGGATCGAGGGATGTGTGGGGGAGGCGTGTTGGAGGTATGCGATGCACCGGGATTGGGTGTGACAATTGCCGATAGGTAGGGGTGGAGGCGCACGTCTGTTGTCGACCAATAGGAATATGGGGTGGGCAACGACGGATCGTTCACGCCCAAATGGTGAGCGCCGCAACATTATCTCGCACTGGTCGGCATTGCACGTCTCAAGTTGCTGGGTTGACAGCGCAGAGGACTGTCGAGTATCGGGGAGGGTAGAAACGGAGGGGTCGAGGGCGGCACCGTTCAAGGTACGAGCGATCTTTCCCGTAGGACGCACGGTCGATCGCTCGATCAATGATGTTGATGTGAATTGGTTCGCGGCAGTGTGATCCGGATGGCCACGAAAAAGTCCATTGGACTCCCAGTGCCACCTAGCCAAGAAAACGGAAATCAAAAATCTCTCACGCAGGTGGGCGATAGTGATTCCATCAGTTAAAGTTTCATTTCATCCATAGATCTTATCCCCTGCATCCGCAATCAATCATATCCATATCGTGCTTCTTCCTCCTTGGACTGCAACTCACACACCAAGTTCAAAAGTACGCTACGTCCGCAGAAATAATGAAGGAGACGCTGGTTAGCAACACATTCATCCGGATGCCCTGGCTCCATCCTGTTGTTGAGCTTCTTACATCCCATGTAAAGAATTTGCGACTGCGATCACGAATGCATATTGGTCGATGAGTATCGATTGAGGAGGGGGGCTGGCGCCTGCGCGCACGCAGACAACGACACTTCTGTGTACACACGCGTACTCGCGAGCATGCGAGAATGACGAACAATATCGGCGGGGTTGAGCGCGTGCCCATGGGTGGAATGTGCTGTCCGACTCTGCTTATGACTTTGATCTCACACCGACGGGAGGGTAGCTTCGTTCATTCACTGGCAATCTGGCTTATGACTTTTATCTCACACCGATAGGAGGGTAGCTTCGTGCGTTCAATCTGGCTTATGATTTTGATCTCACACCGACGGGATGGTAGCTTCTCGGGTACGGTAAGGCAAGCCAAGTTCCAGTGCACCGGCGTCGATTTTTGTGGAAAGCACGACAGGCACGCTCATTTCTGCGGCCCGGATGCTTCTCTTGCAGCCAGTGATTTTTGGTTTGATAGGTTCGGGGGACACTGGACACCGCTACATCGTGTTGTTTGTAGATAATAATAAAAGGTACACGATCAAGCAACATGCCATCGATGCGATTCGTGATCAAGAAAGTCGCCCTCCTCCAACTCATCATGTTCAAATGCCTTCAGTTCGAAACCTCGCCACCCGACAGACCTGCGAATTCAATGCGTCAAGCGAACCCCAGCACGTCAAGCTCGAGGGGGAGAGAAGGTTATCGACAGATACGAGCTGCCGGCGACAAGACACCCACCGACAACAATGCAGACACGACGGGAGCATCCAGCCGCGATGAGAATGCGAGGAAGGGGCCGACGAAGCTAAAGAACGTGTCAGAACACGAAGGCGAAAGTGCCAGCCTATGGTACAGTGTCTGCCAGCTCGGCTCACGTCTTGTGCTTACACAAATCCCAACTTCGGCGTTAGAGTCCCTTAGGATGCCGCGGCGAGTTCGCCCGTGGACAGGATCGGTTTCAAGGGGACTGAAACGTCCACCTCAAGTGGTAGGCTAGTAACCACTGGAGCGGAGCGGCCCGCAGGGCCGCGTCGCACCAGCAGCAGGAGCAGGAAGAGTGCCAGGAGTGCCAGGAGTCCAGGTCGGGAGATCCCGGAGTAGCACAACCGCAGTACGCGGGGTAGTGAGAGTCTTTGTCCTTGTCCATTAGAGTCAGCGCAGTCAGCACAAGGGGTCTACGCCCGTGTTTTCCCTTCGAGTCTCGTCCTGGCCGGTCCAACGGGAGGGTAGCTTCGTTCATTCAATCTGGCTTATGACTTTTACTTTTACTACCCCACACCGATAGGAGGGTAGCTTCGTGCGTTCAATCTGGCTTATGATTTTGATCTCACACCGACGGGAGGGTAGCTTCGTTCATTCAATCTGGCTTATGACTTTTACTTTTACTATCTCACACCGATAGGAGGGTGGCTTCGTGCGTTTAATCTGGCTTATGATTTTGATCTCACACCGACGGGATGGTAGCTTCTCGGGTACGGTAAGCCAAGCCAAGTTCCAGTGCACGGGCGTCGATTTTTTGTGGAAAGCACAACAGGCACGCACACTTCTGCGGCCCGGGTGCTTCTCTTGCGGCCAGTGATTTTTGGTTTGGTTATATGGGTTCGGGGGACACTGGACACCGCTACATCGTATTGCTTGTAGATAATAATAAAAGGTACATGATCAAGCAACGATCTTCATGCACATGCCATCGATGCGATTCGTGATCAACTGAAACGTCCACCTCAAGTGGTAGGCTAGTAACCACTCTTTCCCCGGTTCTCATTGCACTGTTCTCCGTGACGCTGGCAGCATAAATCTTCATTCTAACACGACGTGCCACTGTCGTGGCCCTCACATCGAGTTACTGATTATCATGCCAATATGTGAAGCTCATGCAGTTGTTTTCTCAGGTCGATGATGGGGATACTTCCTGGGGCAAGAATTCGTCTTCCACAGGATCGCGGGGCGACATATCGGAAAACTCATTCGATTCGTGGACATGGCCCGGACGAGGGTCGAAACCTGCCCGAGTCTTGTTTATGCGTGTGACTGACCTAATGATTACATATATCGTATGCAACAGACATCAAGAACGGCACGACTCAGATACATGTCGATGAAGGGGACATGCAGAATGTGCCATCAGAACGGCTGGTAACGACTGATAGATGTACCTATATGGTTGGCATGGCTCATTTAATGCATTTAACCACTATGGCCCGTGCGACCACAACAAAACCACGACGGGTGCCGCTGCACGGAGATAGAACAGGTCAGATTCAGGTCAATTCTGTGCCATGGTGGTTCTTCAAGTTGTAGCTACAAAAATCAATGTGAGCCTCATTGGCAGCTTTCGAGCACATACGTATGCCATTGCCTCACGCCGTGCTGACCACCCGAGGACTCATGTTTCGTATTGCCCAGAGTGTTCGCAGGACCGCATTCTGAGCGCGGAGTGGATGAGTCGAAGTATCCCAAAATCAGACGAAACGACCAGTGAAGGAGGCAATGAATTTGCAATTTGAGAGAGTGACAGACGTTCATGGGCCATTGCTGCTACATACCTTTTTTATCCATGAGAGCCTACACACAATAGGATGTAGCGGTGTCCCGTGTCCCCCTAACCCATATGACCAAGAAATGTTGACCGCAAAAGGGGCAGTCCGGGCTGCAGGAGATGCCCGTCGTGCGATTTTTTCTATTTCCCACGAATCAGTGGGTCACGAAACCTGTCCACTAACCTCATCGGTCGAGCAGCATTGTCACGTAGTAACGTTTTTATCGCTCCGATTGGTTGCCTGTTCCACAGAAAAGGAAATTACCTGCTTAACCATAAAAGTAGGCGAGAAGGGATATGTGGCTGGGACTGCAATCAGGACAGAGTGGACTGGGGTGATAAGCGACGTTGTACTTGCCAATGGCTGTCTTGGTGCCCGGAACTCTCCATTTTCGTAGGGGGGTATAAAGCCTATCCCAAAAGACAACATCGCCATTGCAAAGTCACCAAGATGTTCCACCCGCAGCAGATCCCACCAAACCCGTATGCACACCCCCTCGAACTCCCCTCTCAAAGTGCTGATCCATCTTCAGCCTTGGCCCCTTCCTGCTCGGCCTTCCCGCGGCTGAGATTACCTGTCAATGCGTGACTGAACATGGTCACGACTGTGGTGCAACCCTCCCCGCGAACCCCAGGCTCGTGTCAGCACACCTGCGCAATGAGCACGCTCTCGGCGGCGGGGGGAACAGCAAACAGAGCGTTACATGCTTATGGCGAAACTGTGATTCACGACTTCAGCAGCAGAATTTGATCCGCCACATGCTGTCGGTTCACTTGAGGTTGTTGAGGTGGACCTGTCCTCTATGTAGGAAAACATTTTCAAGGAAGGGGATGCACAATTGTCACCTTGGTGGAGGGATGCTGCCGTACGCATGAAGGTGCGTTTTCCTTTCAGCACACCCTCTTTTCCCTCTTTTCTTACGGTGAACAAAGAGTTCCGGTACCCAAGATCCGGAGAAGATTGAATGGTCCGGGCGTGAGGAGGAGTGGCGTCCTGGGTAATGTTGGCAGTCCCAGTCTGCACAGGGAAGAAAGGGAACAACTAGAGCGGAATCTGATGTCGTCGTCAGATAGAAATGCGAGAATGATGGATTGGTGGCTCAGTGGAGCTATGACAGTATTGAAGAGGCTGGGGCGAATTCAAGTACGGTGAAAGCGTGGGCGTATGGAGTCATTGTTGCCCTTCCACTTTCCCACTGGCACCGTTGCTATGAAGCATTGGGGTCGGCACCACACATCGTGATTTCGCCGTGTGGTCAATGTATCGTCGGTGTGCCTGACTGGATCCCTTCGGAATGCATATAGTAGGTTACGCTCGATGGGATCCGTCCGGATATCCGTAGGTTGTGCTGGCTGCGCAGATCAAGAATTTGGTGGGATGGGTGATGGAATAATGATGGACGGCTCGATGTAAAAGTAAGGTTGTCATCGTCAAGATCCTTTGAGCGCCAGAACGGCTGCGAGGCGAGGGGTGGGGGTGACGATAGCGCCCCAACATATTTGGATTGAGGCGTCAGGTACCGTGCCCATGACTAATCCCCCACCCAGTTTTCCGAAACAAAAGAAGGGACTGGAGATCTCGCCCACAATAAGCATCGTGCCTCATGATAAATCGCGTCATGGGCCTGGTGGACTCACCGTAAACCCTTATAGTGGGGGGGGGGAGCGCGCATGCAATCGACGTGCGCACTCGTCGGCGGGTTCGAAGTCCACTAGCACTAGCCAGGAGGGAGCTTGCTCGACAGGGTCGACACCTTGGTTTCGTCGAGGACCATTGCCACGTGGTTCAGGTTGGCAAGGGCCCGGGTCATTCAGACATACCAGGCAAAGACCCCCCGCGATTCTCAAGACTCAAAAGTTGCGGCTATCCTTGTGAGGAGACATGCGATCTACGTGTGGGGTACGTCCCGCGGTCACCATTTTTTTCCCAGGGGATTTCTGATGTCGATTTTCCAGGGAATGACTGGCAAAAGGCGAAAGCGTGGACTGAGGTACGTGCGTCGTGCTACCGGATTCTATGAGGTTGCTAGAGATCGTTTATTGTTAATGCCTGGATCGTGCTACTTGACCAAAACGGCAAGTCGAGTCCCGACCCTGCGGAGAAGCCGGAATGTTTTGCGGGTCATTTCACGTGACATGTGTAGCATCGTGATGTTGACTTCGAGACGTCTTTTTCGCATGCACATCTCCTCGTCATGCGCTGACTTGGCTTCAAACCCAATTTTTAGCCGGAGGTGTCGCAACGTCCAGCGAAACGGCAAGTCCTACCTGAGACGAAAATCGCACTTGTTCTCAACCCGGGTTGCACACGTAGCTCCGAAAGACGGGTCTCTACGACTTTCACGTCGAACATGGCGCAAAGATGGTCCCGTTTGCGGGGTACTCCATGCCGCTCTCATACGGGTCTGTCGGTCAAGGTGGGTCGTGAAACTTGCCGCCAAGCACGTTTCGTGTCCTTGACCACCAAGTCACTTGCCGATCGCAGTCGTCAGCCACACGCATGCACGGACTAGTGTGGGCTTGTTTGAAGTCGGACACATGGTACAATCAAAGTACGCCGTGTTTCCTATTGTATACCCGCTCAGTCTGACCGCGGAACAACTGAATCCTTTTGTGATCCGTGAATTGAATCTAGTTTCCGTGATCCAACTGCCATCGCCCTTCCTGAATGACTCACTCCGTCGTCGCTCGTGACACTCGCACCATATTCCTCGACACTTTCCGTGCTCCTCAACGAGCACGGTGGGGTCATCGATGATACCATGATCACCAAACATTCCGATGAAGCCTTTTGGGTTGTCACAATTGCAGGCACGCGGGATAAAGACCTTACCTGGTTCCGTGACAAGCTAGCCACGTGGAGCACGAGCGAACGAGGGAACGGAGGACCTGTGAAACACGTGGCGCTGGAGAGTTGGGACTGATTGCATTGCAAGGTGCAGTAATGTGCCTTTCCCCTTGTCTTCGTGTCGCCTTATGTCCACTTTGCACCCGTGACATCCTTGCTATTCCGATCAGGTCCCCAGGCTGCACAATACTTGCAGGGACTCACCTCTTTCGATCTCAAATGCTTGACGTTTGGAAAGTCTGCCAATGTCCCTATCGGTGGGTTCAATCTCCACGTGGCAGGGGGTGGTTACACTGGCGAAGACGGTTTCGAGGTAAGGGTCGCATGTATATCCTAGGAGTAACGTTACCAATGAAACGCCTGTCAGATATCCATTCCACCGTCACAAACGGTCGAAGTGTCACGTCTCTTCACCAAGTCGCCGGTCCCACTGGCTGGTCTAGGTGCTCGGGACCCCCTACGCTTGGAAGCCGGGTTATGTTTATACGGGAATGATATTGACGAGAACACATCACCGGCCGAGGCGGGTTTAACGTGGTTGATCGGTGCGTGTTTGACCCATTGATACGTGACCCACGTCCGTGTCCATGGTTCTATAAGCAAAGAGCGACGCAAAACGAGCGATTTCGTTGGTGCAACACAAGCTGAAGCATCTGAAAGAGGGGCCGCCGAGGCGTCGGGTAGGGTTGGTCATCGAAGGGGCTCCTGCTAGACGTTTGTCTTACTCACCGTGGGTGATCTGACGATGTATGTGCTGCTGCATGTTTTCCGTGTAGAAGGCGCACAGGTGTACGCGCTGTCGCAGCCGGGGAGTATTGGTCCGTCTTCCACCCATGCGCTCTTTTTAATTTGCCTAATCTTGTATACGCTCCTTGTTTTTCTTTCGTAGGAGTGGTGATGTCGGGTATTCCATCACCTACGCTGGGAAAGAACATCGCTATGGCGTACGTGACGTCGGGGTTACACAAAAAAGGCACGGAAGTCGAAGTTGACGTTCGGAATCAATTGCGCAAGGCGGTCGTGACGCCGATGCCGTTCATCAAGCCGAACTATTGGAGAGGTTAGGTGAGGGGGTGCTTTGCGACGTCTCCGGCGACGTGCGGGCGCGTGGCTGGACAATGGGATGTTGTACGACCACTCCTCCGTCGCTTCAACGTGACAATGCGGGTCACCGAACATGGATCGTTTACATTGGACAACTACGTCAAGTATTACTGCACCCGTACTTTCCCCGACGTCTCACCATCGTTCTATCTTCAATATGACCATGACCGCAACATGAATCCAACCCAACCCTGTGTTGTCTTTCTTGGATTGCCATCTTACGCTCCAAAGCTGTTCGAGGACGAGATAGGCGACGAGGATCCCGTCTCGAAAGGCTCCGCGGTGGGATCGACGGATGTGTGGGGGAGGCTCGTTAGAAGTATGTGATGCACCGGGATTGAGTGTGACAGTCGTATCCGCAGGACAGCTACCGATAGGTAGGGGTGGAAGCGCACGTCTGTCGTCGACCAACAGGATTATGGGACGGGCAA
>JBBPRK010001416.1:0-12435 GCA_038093075.1 Boletus patriciae | reverse complement strand
ACAACCCAATAAGCCGATCTACCGTGCTTTAGGGAATCCAACTAGGGGCAAGGTCACTAGCCAAAGTGACTGTCGATGGTGACTTAGCTGCGCGGTCTACTGGCAACCAAGACTAGAATGCTGTCCAAGGCACTAGCAATGGATCAGGAGTCGCTTGTCTGGTGGCTTTACTGGGGAAAGACCAGGAGAACTAGACTGGAGTTCTCCGGCGGCGGCTTAGGCCTTAAATACTACTACTTGGGTTTGTACATGATTGTACCGAATCTACCGATACGTGTCCGAACATAGACTAAGTATGTAAGTAACATGAGGGAGAGGTATGCATCAAGCATAGCCATGAAATGGAAGGAAGACATGATGCAACCGCATGGCAGTGGCAGAATGGAAGAGAAGTATAAACATGCATAGGGGGTGTGCATCAAGCACTGCCATAAAGAAGGCACTGCCTTTATGAAAAGAGAGAGGTTAACATGAGGCATGTGGGAAATGAATGAAAGAAGCATAGAAGTGCACAGCACTGATGTGAAATGGAAGTCGTGCACTGCACGAGGTAAAGGGCAGGCGTAGGCCTGGTGCGAAGGCAGCGTAGCTGTCATGAGACTAAAGAGAGATCTTATCAGTCAAGACAAGAGATAAGATAAGAAAGAAAAGAATGAAATGACAAGTCCGTTATGTTAGGCGCTAGAGTGCGACCGTAACAGGCGGAGGTCCGGTCAGACGCTACAGGTTGTTATTGCTTCGATTAGATGTGCTGTGCAGAACACGTTATCTGGGCGTGTGTGGTTTCCTGTGGAGTTGGCTTCTAGGGTTGGGATGTCTTCTGGTAGCGCCATGATGAGGTCGTGGGCGACGAGGAGTTCCAGTAGGGGTTGAGCGGCTTTGAGATTGGCGGCGGTGAATAGATGCTGGTTTCTTGCTTCGTCCCACATGGGGTGATGGCGGTTGAAGTCGCCCATTAGAAGTAGGCCGTCTACGCGGGCTTCGGCGTGCGCGTTCGCGTCTGTGAAATGTTTTTCTAGGGCGGTTAGTGTTTCATTGTGAGTTATGTCGTTGTATACGTTATAGATACGGGTGTTTCCAGAGTCGCTTTGGATTTCGATGGCTGAGACGTCTGGGGAGTCTACCGGAACGATTTGCCAGTTATCTTTAGAGATTAGTTTGTTTACGAGTATTACCGATCGGGTGCGCGTAGCGCGGTCCCTGTTGTGTGTGGTAGGGTATACCACGTTCCATTTTGGGTTCGCTATTGTGAGATTGACCGTGTTGATGACCGGTTCTTGGATTAGGGCTACGTCGTATTCTTCTGGGTCGAGGTTTCGTAGCATGTGCTGTTGGGCGTTGCGGGATTTGTTGGTGTTTTGTTGCCAGATGCGGAGCTTTCTAGGACGGGGTGGGGGTGGGGGTTGACTACGGTTGTTTACAGGCATGTGTCGACGTCAAAGGACTCGAAGTCCTCTATGTCCGATTGCGCTTCCATAGGTCGGCTAGGTGAGTATTGGGTTGAGTTGTTGTTGGTTTGATCATTGCGTGGTGGACGCTCTGGTTGCGCTGGTTGGTCGCGGTAGTAGTCGTCGATGCGGGCTTGGTGGCGGTTGTTCCACCCTGCGTCGCGGGTTCCCAGAGGAGGGTTTCCGTTTTGGGGGCGTCTTTGAGAGCGTTGGGTGTTGCGTGGGGGGGAGAGGCTACTGTGTCGGGCGGTTGGGGGTGGGAGGACGCGGGTGGGAGTGCGGGGTGTCAAGTCCTTGGGGGAGGTTGGTGTCGTTCTTGGATCTACGAGGTTGCCGTTAATGGTTTCCCATGTGGTTGGATCGTTCGGGGTGGGGAAGTACTTGTAGTTCGCCTCCCTGTTGGACGCCCATAGTTTCTTTCTGGCTTCGTTGAAGGCCTTGCAGTCGCAGCTCCATGCGGCGTGCCTGTGGGACTTGCAGTTAATGCAGTAGAAATTTGACGAGTTGGTGACCTCGCATGCCTCTGTCGTGTGGTGGGCGCCACAGGTGCCACAGGTAGTTTCGTTGGGACAGTCTTTTGCTAGGTGTGATTGCTCCAGTGAGTGGCAATCGAAGCACCGGTTAGGCTCCGGGAGCTGTTTGTGGGCGCTGACTTTCTTTCCTTCTATGTTGAGCCCATTTCGGAGCGCTTTGTTGGCGGCTTTCCTTGACGCAAATGAGATGATGGCGTGAGCTACTCGCTGGTTGGGTTTGCAGAACCTAGGGGGCTTGATCCAGTTGATAGCCTTGAGAGTTTCGTTGTCGAGGTTTGAGGCTCCTTCTATGCTCCGGATGGAGGATGGTAGGTCGGCGTTTAGGGTGATTGGTACGAACTCTACCACCGCCTTGTATGTTTTGGGGACAAAAGAGGCGTTCGTGCCGAAGAGCTGCAGGAAGGCGTCTTGGTTTGTCTTTTTCCCCTTTAGCCACTCCACGTTTTCTTGGGCATTGAGTTCTAGACAGATTTTCATCCCTTTTTGCTTCCTTGCGCTGAGGAAGCATCCTCCGGTGGGGAAATCTTCTTTGCTGGTCATGTTCTCTAGCGCTATGTTTGCTTTAAGGACGAGTTCTCTTTCTGAGAGATTGTAAAGGTCAGTTGTTTCGCATTTGATGGTTACCTGGCGAGTTTGGGCCTCGCTGGCTGCTAGGATTTCAGCGTGTGGTGCTGGGGTGCCGTTCTTCAGGGTGTCTGTGTATGTGGTGAGCCTTGAGGTGGGCGGGGTCACCAGTGGGGTGATGGCAACTTCTTTGAGTGCGGCGCATGCTTGCTCTGTGGCCTTGTCGAGGGCGTCCGTGGAGAAGTCGATGGAAGCTTTGATCTCTTCCGAGATGCGAGTGAGTTTCTCAGCTTGAGACTCCTGGCGTTCTATGATTGCTTCCATTTTTTCCGTGAGGGCGTGGGGGAGTGTCCGGGGTTCGTCTTCTTGGCGTCCGTGGGGTAGGGTAGCATTTTCTAGGACGACGAAGAGGGCTTTGAGGACTTCAGATTGGAGCGTGGTTATGGAGGGTGCCGTGGTGGTGAATTCAAAGAGCACCGCCGAGATGGCGTTGAGGGTTAGCCCATTGGTTGGGACCTTTAGGCCGAATTGGGTCAGAAGGTGATGGGCCCCTGGGAGGTCTTTGAGCGTGTGGGATCCGTTTGTTGCCATGATTTCCTCTTTGGTTCTGTTGGTGAAGATGTATACGAAATCACCTTTACCCCTTGCATTCCTTGTTCTAGGTTGGGTGCCGGTGGTGGGTTTCGACATGGTGACACGTGTCACTGTTGACGGTGGGTTCGGAGGGTTTCGATGGGTTGGGGTGCTGGGATTCTTGCTTTTCTGGGTGGGTTTGGGGTATCGGGTGCCGTTTTTGGTCTTCTGGGTGGTCTTGGGTGCGATATGTGGGTAGTAGCCTTTTTCCTTGCTGGGGTCCTAGGGGTGCCACCTTGGGTGGTGGTGGTCGCCGAGAAAGGAAGTAAGAACACTCTTGTCCAACGGTCAACATCACCGCAGTGTCAGCTCCATCTTGTTAGACGCACCGGCCATCGTCGACGATGTGGTCACCAGCGGCTGATCGCCCTTCCGCGAATCAAGCGCGGCACCGTCAATCCGAGAAGTGGGGTGAACATGAGATAAAGGGAATGAATACTGTGTGGAGAGATGATCGGAGCAAGATTTTGTTCAGGTACGCCATGCTCCAATGGAAAAGGATACCCACGATGGTGCGGGATAGCCGTCTGATGGTGATTTTCCCGCCCTCTCCACCAACTGCGAGCAACCGGTCGTCAGGTGAGAGTGCGAGTGAACGTATGTCTTGAGGGAGTTGGATGAGACCGAGCCTTCTGTGTGTCGACGTATCCCAAAACACGACGGTTCGGTTTGCAGAGTGTGCAATGAATTCGCTATGTTGCGGGAGGGCAGTGCACGAGAAGGGGCTGCTGTCAGGAATTGGCCATTCCGAGACTGTTGACCCGGTGGATGCTTCGATTTGTTTGACTTTATTGCCGGAGAGGATAAAGAGGTGGTTGCTGGACCAGAGGAGACTGGCGCTGAACCACGGGGTTACGTACATTTTGATGTCCATGAGCACGTGGCCGTCGTTGCTGTCATAGACTCGAACAGAATCCGAACTGGCTGCCGCGATCCGATCACCTTGCGGCGAGAATTTCGCTGTTATCAGCGCCCTCTCATGGTGGAGTATTAGTTCTCGTGAACGAGTTGTGATGTCCCAGACGATGGCTCTGCAGTTACGCGATGCAACGAGGAGTCGAGTCGGGTCGGGTGAGAAATCGACTGCGTCCGCCTCGAGCGCGAAGACTGTTTCATGTGTCTCCGCGTCCCAGACGATCACCCCGCCCCACAATGTCCCCGCTGCAATCCATCTCCCGTCCTTCGAGGCAGCGACGCACAGGACATACGGCGCTTCCATTCTCGCCATTTCTTCTCCGTCTTCCACTCGCCACACTCGAACCCCGGTTTCACCACCGCTCACGATATACTTGCCATTCCCTGAAAATGTCACCGCTGATACCCTGTCGCCCCCGTCGATTTCGATGAGCGTGGGACGTTCTTGTCCAACGGTCAGTGTCAACACACTGTCAACTCCATCTGGTCACTACGCACCGGCCATTGTCGACGATGTGGTCATCAGCGCGCAATTATAGCAGAGCAATGCTGGGGGTTAACGTTTTAACGCGCAAGTTGGTCCGTGCCCTCTTCGCATAGTATACACATTTGCCCTTATTGATATAGACCAGTGCACACAGCGCTCCATCACTTCGTGTTTTCGGCGCTTGCTCAGGTCGACATGCCTTGGGCTATGTTTCTTAGGCCCGGAGTCGTTCATCCATGGCTATGTCGTGGAAACGAAAACATGGAAATGAACATCCTTCTGCGAGGCCGCAGTGTCCCCGTTTCATGATATGCTCATAGTAAATATGTCTGCTCGACGAATCCAAGACAAAAGATTACTATCCTCCCAACGTTGGCTTCTACGTCCAGGTAACTTAGGTGAGGTCGAACATCCTGCTTCGCGGTGTACCGGGGTCGGTCCTCGCTGCTCATGGGTAGTGGCAGGAGTCCTCGTAGGTTGTATGTATAGTCCTAGAGTAAGTCAGTAGTTGGTTAGCATTCATCCTTCCTTCCATCCACGTCCTCACAGTCGGGGCCTATGTTGCCCCCGGTCTAGCGCTGTAGCCAGTCGTACCCAGACATGGTGTCTAACGTTCAACTTCACTCGGTACACAGATTGTCGCACCGGTTCCACTTCTATGAAGACGTATGCCCCAATCGTTGTATCTCTTTTACGGTCAAACTCCACGCCCACGATCACTCGCAACCATGATCATTTCCATTTCCTCCACTTCTGCGTCCACATAGGTGGGATTCCAGATATTCCAGCGAGGCGGGCGCGTGGTGGCGATTTAGATTACGTCCGTTCGTGGGCAGTGGCTCACCCAACCTCCTAGTGACACACCGTACTCCGTCGCCGCCACCGCTTTTTCGCATCCGAGTCTTACTACAGCCTACAAAGGGGTTAGTTATTCCTCCATTGCATGACTTTTCCTAGACTGTTAATCAACTATTATCTTCATGTTCGAGCCAGCCAAAAACTTCATCGAGACAATCCGATTCCGTTCCGAGCCCGGTCGCCTGGCGCGTGGTCCCACTAACTCGGTTACAGAGTTTTATGCCGCCTTCACTGGAACAACTACATCCGACTAGTATCCCTCGGACATTCTTAGCACGTCCCGTCGGACCACGCGGACGTTTGCGATCGAGAATCGTGCGGATCTCGCATGCGTCACTCGTGTCCGAAAGCGATTAATAGGACTGCCTCATCTAGCTCCTACACGAGTTGTGCATATATAATACTGGCCGGACTTGCTCGAGAAACAGCGATATCCGTATCGTCCACAACCAAGTGTTGAAAAGGAAAACGGGTACATCGAAGCGGTATGGGTGATGGCAGACGTATGTCGGGTATCGTCTGGGATACTACGTAAACTACAAGACGTCGAGTATGCGTACATTGTCAAGAAGCTCAGTCAAGAGGACGTTCTCCCGCATTTGGACCGTAATTATGCTATCAGCCGCGACTCGCCTGTACACTACCGTGCGTCGACGCGTCGCTACTAGCGTGAATAGCAGTGCGCCAAATGGCTGTCTAAGCCGGGCGATGAGTCGTAATGCTCGCATCTCTCTGTCCACGGGTTCCATATCCATAAGTGGAGTTAACGGCGATTGGGGTTCACGAAGCGGCGGGGAATCGCCATCGATTTCCTCATCCGATGTGTCTTCATCGTCTGTGGTCGGTGAGGATGGCTCCATGATATCATCCTCCACGAACGCGCCACTCTGCATATCTTCACGGTCAAGGAGGGTATCCAGCCAGGGGTGAACGAGATACAGAGATTTCAGCCGAGACGGATCCTGTCTTGTCTTGATCTCCACCAATCCGAAGGCGGGAGTTTCCACGCGGAAAACACGACTTGAACTTGCTCGAGAAGGTGTAAGAGGTTGGAGTTTGAAGGCAATGCATGGAAGTTTCATCCGACTCGCTGCGAACCAGGGTGCGGGAAGCTCGTTGAGGCGGTTGTATAGCCTTACAGCCAAATCGAGATCAAGTGAGGGCGTGCGCAACGCGGTGACCATCTTTTCCAGCTTGTTGTCCTTGATGGGTGGCGGGAGGTGTGATGTCGCGGGCCGGTTGAATACGGTGATGTGAGCAGGCAAACAGCTATTGAAGCTGCTAGACTCCCCGGTCCATGCAAGGATGCTCACATCACCAGACCCGGAGAGAATGTGTGCCAAAAATCGTCCTAGTGCGCTTTCCCCTTCGCCATATATTGCCGGTATCCCAGTGACCGAGAAAATGCCAAGCAATGAGTATGCAGCATCTTCTACCAGTGTCGTTTGCCGCGTCGAAGCCAGACGCAGCTTATCCCGAATTCCGTTTAAGCCCGGACGAAGTGCCATCAATTGCTGGGCCGACACTCCAGTAGCCTGTTCCATTTCCGAGATGATTTCAGGTGACTCTTTATGGTTCGATATGTCCAGACCCAGATACGGAGTCCAGTCCTCCGTGTAGAATCGGATGACCCTGGCAGCAACATATTCCTGGAATGTCCATGCGCGAGTATTCCAAATGCTCCTCACGAGATCACCAGGCTTCGCGGGAGAGTAAACACCTCGGAGAAAGACGATCATCATGGCCGAGCCACGATACCATTGGAACATGGCAACCAGTGCCTCCTGGAGCACGAAGTGGTCTTGCTTATCGATGCAGCAATTATCGCACCATGCCCAATTGAACCCGGCATCCCGAACGATCTTGCAAAAGGTTTGCAGCTTGTCGTGAGTCGGAGATTGACCCAGGTCGTACACCACCATGTGTATGACCTGCTGGAACAATGGTTCGTTTTCTTCCCACTTGTGCGATAGCATCACATATCGGAAGTATTCTCTTACTTCGCGCTTGATGCGGGCGCGGTCGAGGCGTGTCGTCATCGACGATACAAGTTCGTCGAAGAGTGGTAGGGATTCAAACGCAGATGCCTGCTCGCTTTTGTTCTGGAGGCGACCAGTGGTTGTGTTAATGAGCACCCGTGGTGAATGACGTATAGTTCGTTGAACAATTCTGCGGATCACCGCTCGGGTGTTTGATGGGTTGATGTACTGGCCGCAACGCTCTATCAGATAATGTCAACGAATAAATCTTTGACACGACGTCGAGGATGTGACTCACCACGAATGTTACCGTCAGGGGATTGAGCCATCTTCGAGAGCGTCGTCTCGAACGTGTCTATGGCGTCGGTATAACGTCCCGTCCCGTGTAAAGCAGCATGCCTAGTCTGATATCCCCATGGTGATGATGGATCGAGTGTGATCGCCTGAAGCTTCTTCCTCAATATGAAAGGACTTGCACGACAAAATGGAACTCGCCTCATTTGCGTCATCTATGGCATCCTCCCATAACCCCTTCGCCATGCAAGCTTTGCTTCGCATAATGAAATAACCCGGAGTGTCGGCAGGGTGGACGGATAGCGCAGTTGAATAGCATTTGAAGGCTTCGTCATGTCGCCGAGTTTCCATGGCTGAATCTCCGAAACGTTCCAACTGTTCGGAGCAGCGATACCTGAAATCTGAAAGAAATTGGTCATAAACGCCGCCTATACGGTATGCACGACCGCTCACCGAGAACCCATTCTGCTTGCTCACCCTGCGTAATTATCTCCTCCGGCAATTCGTTCTCCATTTGATGGAAACACTCGATCGCGTCCGTTATTCCCCCGACTATTTCGAGACCCTCGCATAGGGCTCGATAGATCGTCAGCCTCGGGACTTTGAACTTCAATCTACAAGTTAATTTCACGATCCGTGTTATCAGAGGCGATGCTTACATCGTGAGCAGCAGACAAAGCACCCTTCCACAAACCATTCACTAAATTTACTTTCGCCCACTCCGTCAAAATGCGCTCACAGCCCGATGGATCGAGTGTGGTGGACTAATGATTTGGCGTCAATAAGGACGGATCTGTGGAAAACAGAAGTGACCTACTTGTTTGGCATCATCTAGAGCATCTTCCCATAACCCCTTGGCCATGCGTGCCTTACTTCGTTTGATCAAAAGGACCGGAGGAGACCTCAGATCGAGAGAGATTGCAGCTGAATAGTGAGTAATGGCCTCATCGTGTCGTTGCGCCTCCGCTGCCACGTCTCCCAGACACTCATGCTTTTCGTGGCAACGCAGCCTGAAATCTAGAAGACAACAATCACACCAACGTCGCATGCATAGCGTGCGCAACTCACCAAGAACCCATTTCGCCTGCTCATCGTGCGTGTCTATTTCCCCTGCTAATTCATTTACCATTTGGTGGAAACAGTTGCTAGCATCCAATACGTGGTCGATCATCTCCAAACGTTCACAAATAGCACGATAGATAATGAATCTCGGGACGGCGAACTCCGAACCAAGAGCGTCAGGCCTACAAGGAATACCAGAGTAAAAAGAAACACTCACACCCACAGCAGCAACCAAGGCATCCTTCCACGAGCCACTCGCCAATGCTGCTTTTGCCCACTCACTCAAGAGCGGCGTGGGGATCGGCAAATCGCAGGTTGTATGAAGCGTCGGCACTTTCTCAAGACCGTCGGTCTTGGGCGCGGAGAGACATCGGCGGGTAAAATCTGCGGAGAATTTTCGAATGAGGTGCAACCAAATTGGTGATAGCATAAACTCACCAGACACCCACTGGGTGATGGGTCCGCTCATATAGAGCTCTTCGTCGAACGTATTTACCATATTGAGAAGAGACTCGCTTCCCTCGGTCGTGCGACCCGCTGCGAACAGGGCTTCACAGAGACGCTGTCGAATCGTGATGCCGAGATCATTAAATGTCCAACCGGATATCTGTCCAAGAAGGTGACTTGTTTCGACACCCTGCAATTGTAGCCATTAGGAAGCTTACCAGTGAGACCACCGAGAGCGGTCCACTCGTGTGGTGTCGTATTGGGGCTCGTGCACGTTCGAACGATTGAATCGCCCCCTCGTAGTTGCAGCGCTCCATATGAGAGTTTCCAACAAGAAGATACATATATGCCTGCTGGAAGTATCAGATTCGCCATATGGGAGCACATTATGCACGAACCTGAACCACATAACATATTGAGTTGAAGTGCACATTAGCGATGAGGTCGCCTACGCGGGATATCGCATCGTTGTGCTCTCCGGCCATAAACACGATGACAGCCTAAGCAAAATGAGTAATTTGGGGACGACTGAGTTCCGGTACATGGAATACCTTGATCAAAAGGAGAAAGCTGACGTGAGATGTATGGAAGTGCTCGAATGCGATGTCGCACGCCCGATACCCGGCCTCCCTCTCCCCCTTGCCGACAAGCGCTATACTCATTGCAATGTAGGGGATGACGGATGGCCGAATCTTAATGGACTTGGTATAAATTAGCGTCAGCGTATACCAGAACAGAGCGGAAAACACCTCTTTTGCATCGCTGATTGCAGCGTCCCACTGTCGTAAGCGTGCTCGCACGAGAGCCCGACTCGCGTGTACATGATGACTGGAATCATGAGACGTGGGGATCGCTGCGGTCAGTAATGCTTCCGCGTTTGTGATCTGATCGTCCTTCCACAATTCGAGAATAGCGTCCTCGATCTGAATGTACGGTTCCTGAAATGTGGGGTGAAGTCGAGACAAAGGGATTGAATTCTATGTGAGGAAACGATTGAAGCAAGAAGGTTGTTCAAATATGCCATGATGCAACAAGTCACTATACTTACAATGATGTGAGATAGAGAGATTTTCCCGCCCTTTCCACCAATTGCGATAAACCGGTCGTCTGGCGAGAGTGCGATTGAAAGTATGCCTTGAGGGTGTTGGATGAGGCCGAGCTGCGTGTGTGTCGACGTGTCCCAAAACGTGACAGTACAATCTGTAGCGTATGCGATGAATTCCCTATGCCGCGGCAGGGCAATGCACGAGAATTCGTTGCTCTCGGGAACTGGCCATTCCGAGACTGATGACCCGGTGGACGCCTTGATGTGTCTGATTTTACTGTCGGAGACGACGAAGAGGTGTGCTTTCGACCAGAGAAGACTAGTGTTGTAGCACGGGGTGACTGTAAATACTGCTGGGGTGTCCACGAGCAGGCGTCCATCGTTGCTGTCGTAAACTCGAACGGATTCATGAGTGGCTGTTGCGATTCGATCACCTTGCGGAGAGAACTTCGCTGCTCTCACCGCCATCTCGTGGCTGAGTGGACCGACCATTCGTCTGCGAGTTGCGACGTCCCAGACGGAGGCCCTGCAGTTGCGCGATGCAACGAGGAGTCGAGTTGAGTCGGGTGAGAAATCGACTCCGTTGATGTCACCGTCCTCCCCAGAGTGCGCGAAAAATATTTCGTACGTCTTTGCATCCCATACCTTCACCTCGCGCCAGGCTGTCCCCGCCGCGATCCATCTGCCATCCTTCGAGACCGCGAGACAGTTGACAGACCGCGCTTTCATTCTTGCCAATTGTTTGCCGTCTTCCACTCGCCACACTCGAACGCTCTCTTCATCGCCACTCACAAGATACTCCCCGTTCGCCGAGAATGCCATTGCCCGTATCTCACCATTGATGTCGATTTCGCTGAGGGGGGAACCCACTTGTCCAGTTGTCAGCATCAATGCAGTTTCATCTGGTCAGTACGCACCAGCCATTGTGGACGACATGGAGATCAGCGATACGATGTGGCGGAATGGGGGGAATCGACGAACAAGCTGTGGCCCTTGTACCTTCTTACTATTTCAACCTCCCCTTCCTTGATATATATTATAGACCAGTGCGCACTGCACACGCTCCATCATCTCGTCAATTTGATATAGACCAGTGCACGCGCACTGGCGGGCACTGGCGCACTCCATCATCTCGTGCCATCTTCGGTGCTTTTTGGTGTCCAGACGGTGAGCCAGACCCATTTTTAACGAGTGTACTGGGTAATCCGAAGAACTCCCTCCGTGGCCGACAGGTTGTCACCCGTTTCACGATATGCACCCTTCCACCACCCAACCCGCCGATGTGCTTGCAAAAGTGGGTGCTGTTGTTGCATCTCGTGGGCACGTACGTGCCGTGGTACGTGTCAGTGTTCGTCCTGTGGGACGAGTTGCGCACAGGTATTTGTCCGTCAAAGTCGGACGATTCGTTAGACGTAGCTGCACCGCAACGGCCGGTCAGCAATATAACCTGATCCACGAACGAAAGGCATTTTGAGAAAATAATTCTAGAAGGATACAGTTACATATCATCAGTGATATGGTTACAACTTACAAGAGCATTCGAGAACTTGATGGGACGAGAAACGAAACTATGAAACAGGTTACAGCGGTCACGGCACCGAGCGCGACGATAACAATTGAGGGCTTGCGATCATCGCATGGTGGACCGACGTTCAACGTTCAACAACGTTCATCAAAGCAAGTCCGAAAGAGATACAGGACAAGTGAATGCGACATGCTCATGACTACAGCAATTGACAGTCCTTACAGCACGTCCAGCATCCGTGCACCCTCTATCAGCACGTTCAACGGCGCATCTTCCTGTACCTGCACAGTGATCATACACTCCGGCGCGACCCTCCTGTACTCTTCCACGTTCTGGCGCGTCGGCGTGAACAACAGCGCGCCAAACGGCTGTCTCAGTCGAGCGACGAATCGCAAGGCTTGCGTCTGCTTGTCCGCCTGCGATACGGGCGACGGGGGCCGGAGAGATGCTTCATATCGAGACGTGGTAGGTCCGCCAAACGGCAGCCGAAGGCGAGCGACGAACTGCGCCGCTCGCGTCTGTGGGGCTTCGTATGTGATATCGAACGAACTAGGGAACGACCATGACTCGCTGATGGGGGGTGACAGGTCGACTGTATTTTCGGCGGGGATAGTCTCTGTGACAATTCGAACCAGCTGTCGGTCG
>JBBPRK010001415.1:0-12437 GCA_038093075.1 Boletus patriciae | reverse complement strand
GAGCATCCCCACACGTGGTTATGCACAACTCTCATTCATGTTTTCCTACCCCAAGTCCTCGACGGAATCCGACCATCAAATGTCACACATCAACCCATGTATGGGCAGTCCCCGAAATTGATCAATCCAGTGCCATTCTGGAGGTGCATGCCAAAAGCGACACGAGGGAACATACCGCGCGGATATCATCCATCGTGTTCAGCTCGGATGATAGCCCGCCATGTATGCACGGGAATTCTTGTTTGTTCATGATGGCGGCCAGCGGGAGGGCACGGAAGGACTCCATGCAGGCATCGTAAACGCGATCAGAATACTTGTGCTTACCTGATTCAAGCCAATTAGTGTTTGACCACGAGGTAGGAATAAAGACTCACACGTAAAATAGTCTGTCAGATGGCGGTACCCGAGCTTTCCACGAAGGAGGAATAGGGTGTCGTGATACCATATTTTCAATGCCCACAAGTACAAGCACGCACTGCGGATGACAGTGAGTGGTTTGCAAGGGAGAAGGCAGAGATAACCACCTCGATACTAAAGTAACCTCTGTCGACACAGTCACCGAGGAACAAGTATCGCGTATCGGCAGGGCTTCCACCGACTTCAAAGAGTTTCATGAGGTCATACTGGCAACCACCGGTCAATTCACAGCGCGAAATGCTGGGACGACAGTCAGTCCAAGGGTTGAAGCGAAGATGGGGATGACTGAGCTGTGATCGGGGGATCGACCTGGAGGACGTTTGGCTCACCCCGGAGAATGGCAGTCGCCTTTTCAATGATCCATATGGCGTGGTCTTCACATATCCGACCTGTAAAAGTGGTTTTTGAAGGATCATGTTTTCAAAAAAGAAAAAAGGGGGGGCGTCGGTGAGGGCGTGCATTGCCATTGGCGGTGCCGGTGAAGAAGGGGCGGCGGGGGGCTCAAATGATGGGGCACTTACTCACAGAAAAAAACAGTATTTACTAGCTTACAGGGTCTATTCATCACGAGCTCTCAGAACATGGCTTGCGATATTGAACCCGAGACAGATACGACATAACTGGCAAATAGTGGCAACAAGGGCGAGAGAAGGATCTCGGCGCGAATTAAAAATGGCAAGGCCGTCGCAGTTTACTCCTTGAGAAGACGAGATGGGCTCACCGCACCGTCCGAGGTACACGCAGTAGATGTATTGAGCGAACCTGCGGAGGTTAGGGTCGTGGGGAACATCACCCAAGTAGAGGGTATTGCCGACGAGCAGGCAGATCCACTTGTCCTTTGTGATGATGGGAAACAATATGCCCATTCGACGGACGAATCAGCTGGCGATGCGTGCGAGGACGGGGACAAGAGAACTCTGTTGGCGGCACGATGTTGGATAATTTCAAGCGTCCACCGTCAGTGGGACCCCGGGCCCCGGGAGTTCAAGACCCCCAACCGAAGCCTCTCAAATTCGTGCAACCGACCTTGGCCTCAGGCCTCATCCTGCACACGCGTAACCTCCGCGTGCTAGGCGTTCACGCTAACTACCCCTACCGAAGCGCTCGAAGCCCCACTCCCGCGGCGACGTACCCGGCCCAGAACCAACCATCCTCGCATGGTGGTTCAGCGTCCTGACCACCTTCACGACAGCGAGCACGATTTCCGTCACTTCCACATGACGCTCAAAACGGCCCGCTGCGGTCCGTGGCGTGACACAGACCACGGCGCGTCGGAAATACCCATTGCTTGTGTGAGGGACTCAGGAATTCCTATTCATGCTCGGTGAGTCTCGGGGACGGCTCTGTGCCTTTCACAGTGATTTTGAACAGACGCCAGGACGCGCCTCTCGTACCCTCGGAGAGGCTGTGCCAGTGGCAGTTCTGCCGAACTTCTGCGTCACGTTCGTCAGCGGGGGAACCAAAACCTGGCTCGCTGCCCCCGGTGTGAGGGCCGAGAACGTGTTGTTAATCATGCAGTCCTTGAACCTCTCCCTCGAACGAGGGAATCGGAGGGATCGGGAGAGTACCCACCGCGGTGCTTTCCTGGATATCGCCCGAACGATCCTACGCCAGCCAAAGGCTGAAACCTGGACGAGTCTCTATCGTTGCAACTGCGGTCACCGAAGAGGCCCCGGGTATCCAAGCATGCGGAACGTCATGCGCTGGGACGTCCCGAACAACATGGCAAGTTGGGCGTCGGACGAGAAGGAAACGCAGCTCCTTTGTCCTTCGAGCTTGGGGGACATTGATGACTCCGTGTCGCGCAATCGAGTCGCTGCACGACTACGCAAGCGCATCAAAGACGTCGAACGGATCAAGGGCGAGGGTACTGCGGCCTTTAAGAGCGGCGGCGGTCGCACCTTATACCATGTGTTTAGAGGTGTGTGACGTGCCTACGATTAATATTCTGACGATCATATCGATTTCCCCCTCTCAACAGCGCATAGGTGGGGCAGAAGAGGAGGCCAAGGGTGGACCCATCCGTGCCACTACGCTAGTCCAGGTATTCGACTCGTTCGATGTAATGCATCTCTAGGTGTCTCACGATCTCGCGCGTAGCTTAAGACACACGACGAAGCCTGGGCAGATACGGAAGCATCCCTCGCTCTCCTTCCGACGTCCTTGAAAGCACTGCGCACCCGCGCCCGCATCCATCTCCACTTTGGCAATTTCAACGCCGCACTGGCAGACTTTGGCTCTTGTATCGAATAGGCCGAATCTGAACGTGCCGACACAGATGCTAGATCCCCCGGGGTGGAGCCTAAGAGGGCAGAGACCGCCCAGGAGCGCAGCAAGACCAAGGATTAAAGATTCTCAATAGGTCTTTGCTCAACATTTAGGAACAAAACTCGCCCCGTACATGCATGGTCAGGCATTTCGAGGGACTGCTCGGACGAGAACATGGAAAAGGTACACCGTCGGCTGAAACAGTACCTAGAAAAGGTTATGTACCCCCTATGTAGTCCCCACTGCTACGTATGCTCACACTCATGCTTGCTTCGTGTCTGCAGGGCCGAGACAAGAAGGGGTTCAGGCTCGTCGTCGAAGTACATGCAGTGCTCTCGGACCCTCGACGACGAGAGCGATACGACATGGGCGAGGACGAACGTGGGCAAAACAATCCCGACATGGCAGGCATGGGCGACCCATTGGGTATTACGGACACGTTTACGCCTACGGAAGACACGTTTGCGGCGATCCATAATCGTGGTGGAATATTCGGCGAAGGCGGAGGTAGAAACCTTCCCACTGGGGGACGACGCCAAGGCGATTTTGGCTTTTGAGAGGTCAGTTGCATTCCCGGACACCGCCGCACTTTTTTTTTGCTTGTACAGCATGCCTTTGACTTTGCAAAGTTCCTCGTTGTATTTCTACGCAGTACAGAGAACCGAAAACTTGAAAGTGAGAATGATAGGTCTCGTAAGTGAGTATCGTGATTCAGATAATATAATATCTATCTTGTCTTGGTGGAGATCAGGTTGAGCAGAGGGAGCAGAGGTCAGCCCGCACTGGCCCCAGTCAGTTGAAAGCTCATCTTGACATGCGACGTGCTGCGAGCCTGAGTTCACTTTCACTCGGGTGGCTCATGGCCTCGGGCCGAACGGAATTGCGATTGGACTGATGTGCTAGCATAGCCAGGAACATCATGGTTCTGGACTGCCACTGCACTCTGGTCCGAGTCACAACAAGTTCGCAACTCGGGGTTTCGGTCGGAAGTAGCGGGTACCAATCGCGTCTATGCTTGACGGGGGCTAGAGACAAAACTTGCGTGCGGGGCATTAAAACGTGCATTCTCGCAATCGACATGGTTCACTTGTACTGGGCCAACAATCGTTCGAGAATCCGAGGAAGCGGGCAACGAGGAGTGCGATGCGTGACGGAGGATAGGTCTAATAGGGACACCGAGCGCGTCCACTCGAGTCAGCGCTCGGTGTCCCTCCTGAGCGAAGCCGACGACAAGGTAGTATAAGGCGAGGGAATCTGGGAGCCAAGTTTGAAGAGCCACTGGCGAGTGCCACCTGCCGGCATGACGGGTCGCTGATCGGCTCCATGGCTAGCGGTGGTTGAGCGCTGAATTCCCGACATGGGCTAGTCTCCCGAAGCCAGACATAAGGAGCAGAAGACGGTCGCTCCAAACATGCGCCGAGCGGAGATTAGGTCTGACGAAACATTCCTATACATTGGACTCCGCCACTGAGTGATTGGTTGACCACCGAATTGATGTACACACTCGACAACACTTGGACTCAAAGGTCATCCATTGGGATGTTGGACCCGATGGCCCGCCGCTGCCGATGCTCGGTGGTCTAATGATTTTGTCCTCGATCTATAAGTACTGGAAAAGGTAAAGCTTGTTTGATGTCTTATTCAGCTCCACAAGGAACGAGAGAAGGCGGCGTGGTGGCGATATCTCATGCTTTCTCACACTAGAAGACTGATAGCTCTGTCAGCGATGCTGGTTTTGGTGAAAGTGGTCAGGTCTATTAAATATCTTCTTCCGCACCGGCCCATCAGCCTCTGGTAAATTGTAAACAATGTAATCATACGTTACCATCATACGTTCCGGGGATCTCCGGGACTGAGTTGACCGTTCAGCAGGAAACCCACCGACAGCAGTGGTGAAAAGTGGGCCGTGATGTTGTCAGACAAAGGGGAGTGTACGGATCGAAGAAGCAAATGTCTCATGTCCCACATCGAGTGAACATGATCTGGTCCAAACACGGGTCCTCCCGTAAGGACTCGAACCAGGGTGAACGTTGAGAATGTCCCGTGTTTCGGTATGCAATCAGACCTTCTGAGGAATGGAAGAAACTCAATGCACGGCCCAAGGACACCATGTGGAGAAGCCAGAAAAATGACCCGATCACGGAAGTGGATGAGTAATGAGGTGACAGCAAAGCGAAAAGAAGAGGCGGCCTTAGCTTCAATCCTTCATTGAGCTGTCGAATGGGAGGCGAAATTCTTGGACAAAAGTCATGTGGAGGGGTATAGAATCCGCAGTGGCGCTGATCTGATCGGGGCAGTGCTATTCGGTTCCCTTACATCCAATCAACCTGGAGACATGATCTCATCCTTTTTTTTTTGGAATCTATTATTGTCCTGTAGTGGAGCGTAATGGTCGTCCGGGTTAGCCGCTCAATGGGCTCAGCTTGTCGGTCACCGTCCAGTGAGTCACCCACCAGGTTTCACGTCGGTGAAGACGAGCATGATACTCTCTGGTACGGTAGACAACAGATCAGCTTGGATTCTGATCAACGATAAACTCTGGGTCCTCAAATGAAAATCAACATTGGACGTAAATACCAGAGACACTGGACATAAATGTGACAATGCTGTGGAACCGTCGGGTCATTCCAATTGTCGCATTGGTTGGAGTTGCCTAGATGAATCTCGTACTCGTTCGCATTAGATGCCTGATTTCAGATTGTCAGCGGCCATGATGATCGCGAGACCAATTCGGCCATTCTGGGAACGTGTCAATCTGAGTGTGCTGAGTCAGCGGGTCAGCACTGCCACCCCGCCTTACCCCTTTTCATGAAGGTTTCACCCCAGGAGACGGACGACTAGGTGCATAGCAAATTTTTCACGTACCACGACACGGATGTGCGTAACGGCGACCCAAAAAGGTGAAAACGTGAGCGTTGTGGAGCAATCACATAGCATGACGGGGTGGTCACAGTTGTCAGCGAGGGTTGGTGCTTTACCTATAGAGAGAAGGCACAAAAAGTAAATTTTATGGACTGCACCCGGCCCGGCGGCGTTTGGCCGGTGCACGCGGGAGCAACGCAGTCGGCGTCGGGGTGTCGCGGCGCGTACTAGGCATGGGGGGCGTAGTTGGCATGGTGGCGGGGCATTGTGCTTGCTAGGAGGCACTGTCCTCTCCTAGACGTTCGGAGGTTCGTTGCGTCGTTGCGGTCGAATCGGGGCGCTCGACGTCCCTATTAAGCCGCTGAGCGACGTCGACGAGACAGCTTTTCTGTTCCATAGATGGGTAATAACGGGTGGATGCAGAAACCCAAGGGAAATTCTGGTAGCCAAGTTTGAAGGGCCACAGACGAGTGCCGCGTGCCAGAATGGCCAGCGGCTTGACTGGTCGCTGATAAGTGGGTGGTAGTTGAGCGCTGAGCGCTGAAGTCCCGACAGAGGCTAGTCTCCCGAAGCTCAAGAACGATAGTCATTCTAAGCATGGGCGGGGCGGAGATTAGGTCTGACGAAACATTCCTATACTTACTGAAAAGGTAAAGCCTGTTTGCCGTTCCATTCAGCTCCATAATCCTCCTATTACACGTCCGAGGAACGGGAGAAGCGGGCATGGCGGCATTGTGGCGATATCTCGTGCGTTCTCGCACTAGAAGCCTGATAGCTCCGTCAGCGATGCTGATTTTGGTGAAAGTGGTCAGGTCTATTGGATATCTTCTTGCGCACCATCAGCCTCTGGTAAATTTGTAAACAATATAATCATACGTTACCATCATACATTACGGGGATCTCTAGGACTGAGTTGACCGTTCAGCAAAAAACCCACCGACAGCAGTGGAGAAAAGCGGGTCTCGATTTACGGACCGAAGGTCAGGGAAGAAGCAAATATGAATATGCGATAGATCACTTGCCGGTTAAGTACCCACCAATGTTCGCAGGGGCTTTACGCTGTTGACGAGGTCAGAGGGGTGCGAAAAAGAGAAAGCAAGTGGACGACAAACGCTCGAGCCCATTGAAGATTGTCGATACTTGGGCACAACGCTCGGACCTGTCGTACGATCACCGTGACGGAGTGTCGTGCACAACCCCCAATGAACGCCATTTACCATGTGTTCTGGGATTCAGCTTACGGAGGGTAAGGAGCCTGGAGGTCTTACTACTTAGTCTGAAGATTTGACGTGACGAATCAACAGCCGAGACAAGGTAGGGCTCGAGAAATGCACACAACGAACCTATTCAAGCAGGACGAGTGTTCCTAACTGCTAGTTGGCTTACGACAGGTATACCTTCTGTGTCGTTGGAGTCCAGGCAAATGGCAGGCTGTGCAGTCAGGTAGTACTGGTACTGGTGCTTACATAATCAAACCGTCTCCAATGTTCTCCGCAATCCCCAACTTTGCTTTTTGCATGGGCTATGTCTGATCCGTTTGCTGACCTCTGGGCCCGACCAAGTTGACTCCACAACAACCACAGGAGCAATTTGGCTCAACAGTTTCTCCACATAGCCAACAGTACGACGCTTCTTTAATTTTCGATTCTCTCCGCATCGCAATCATCCATTATATAGCAGACCCGTCGCGAACAAGCAACTCGATGATAGTAAGGCCGACAGCAACAGCCTCAGCAGTGACCTCCAGCAGACTTCACGGAAGAGGTGCGTGAGCGGCTTGTTACTTTTTCGCTGGGTCGCCCCGCAGGCAGTCGAAATCCAATTCGTCTTAACACGACCATGGCCGAGGACTTCGAGGTAGTACCCTTGTCAGAGCCCCAGCGACGGAATCGACACTGACCTTCCGTCCGCAAGTTCTACTAGTAGTGCGTGTCCACGTGCTGGAAGTAACCTCCTTGAAGGACTATGGATCGCGGCGACCCCACCACCTTTCGTCCGACGCCCAATTCGGTACGTGCCAGTTGGGTCCTCGCGTTATCCGCGGCAATTAATAAGGGACGTTGTTTTAGAACATAGATTTACTGGCATAGATTCACCGATCAGCGCCCACTTATCGTAAGTTTCATTTCCTCCGTTCCCCCGCGGAAGGCATCATTGTACTTTGTACCATACCGCAAGAGGGAACGTTGGGTATGTTTTTTTCGGTCAAGTCCTTGGGCATGACGAAAGAGCTTCATTCAGCGTGAAGACACGGAACAATAGAATCCCCCTCAACGACCGCCGTTACCCAACAAGTCGAGGGTCACTGCAATACCGACTACGCCGAAAACTGCAGTGTGGTTGTCTGTTTGTTCCTCGAGAGGGTATATAACATAGGCTCACGAATCCAACCTCAGACAATACCGTCTACTATCTCCTGCTGTATCCGCATACAATGCCCACCTCCGAAATAGTTCTTGTATGTATCTGTCGATGTGGAAGATTCACTCTCATGACACCCCCAGCATGGCGCTTCCCAGCTTTGGGATGATTACGAGTGGATTATAGCTGCCTCCACGATTCTCAAAGAGCAAGCCTTAGAGCAGCCTGCCCACCCACTGGTAATTTCTGGCCCATTGTGTCTCTGCTACTACTGAACATGTACTTTATTGGCACCCACCTCAGGTGTCGCAGCTTTGGGATGATTACGAGTGGATTATAGGTGCCTCCACAATCCTCGAAGAGCAAGCCTTAGAGCAGCCTGCCCATCCATTGGTGATTTCTGGCCCATTGTGTCTCTGCTACTACTGAATGTGCACTTTATGGGCATCCACCTCAGATGTCGCAGCTTTGGGATGATTTCGAGTGGATTGTGGGTGCCTCCACAATTCTCGAAGAGCAAGCCCTTTGAGGAGGAAGTCCAGAATAGGGCTAAATAGGTTGCCTAGTCCGTTACTGAGCGCAGTGAAGCATGTACGATATCACCGTTGTTTTTATGTTGCCTGTTGCGTCGTAGTCGTGTAACCGTGTCGTTTCTTGGAAATGAGTCGAATTCTGTCCATGGTGAGCTTGCAGCAAGAGTGTGTCGTTTACAGGTTTGATATCGTGTCAGACTCGGAATGCGCCCAATGTAGCGTTGCAGTGGACACTCGGCGAAATCCCTCGGTTCAAATGAAATCCAACTAGAACTCGCTCCAAAGAACTCGTCAGGAGTTATCACTGGGTCGGAGTAGCACTGTGGGAGCACAAGATCACAGCCTCAATCGGTTCGCCTACGATTGTCAGACCCCTTACGGACGAAAGCTGGAGGGTACTAAGCCGGACAATGGAATAGATTGATATTTTGATTGGATAGGTTCGTACGGAAACATCAAACCGGGAAGGAGTATCATCGGCTCCCCGGTTTGCGTAGGGGGGATAAGCTACCTGGTCACTTCCTTGGAGGCGTCAACGACATCCCGCCCCGACAATCAGTACCCCCGTCGAACGTGCGTCACATTGCCAGCACTGGCAAGAAGACACTTCAGGGTGCGCTTTTCTTATACAGCAGGAGTATAGTGATGAAAATGAATGACCAAGCCAAAGTGTGTCATAATCCAGTTTGGTGTAGAACTGAGCGCTGTATCGAGAAGTTTACTTAGCGCCTTGCTGTTCTTTCAGTGTCACTTTACCGTGTGGTTGACTCCGACTAACAGTTGTTTCCCTTCTGCTCCCTACTTCCGTGCTTCTTATTCCCCCGAGGTATGTGACCAGTCTTCATGCCGGCATCCATTGTAACAGTACACTTATCCTCACCGAAGTGGACGAAGAAAACGCACGGTTCGCATAACTAGTATGTCGGCTTAGATCTTTTTTGTATTCCCTGAGTACCCGTGATGTTACATCCATCAGGTTTCTTGCGCTACGAGCACTTTCATCCCCGTTCCCTCGTGAACGTTCCTCCCATGATTGTGCAACCAACACGCCGCTACCGAAAGATGGCATAAGCTGTTCTGGTTACAAAGCTGACAACATGCACGAACCTAGAACAGGCGAGACACGAATCCGTCAGTTGCGACAGATCGCGATGCTCGAACCCCAATTTCATGGATTGTATGCTCTACTCCCTGCCCTGCACTCCATCTAGCATGGAGTCATGACTTCTGCCTTCCTCGTGTTATTCCAAACATTATGGAATCCTCGGGAGGGAGGGCATGTTCAGCACACCCCCAGGATCCCTTCTTCGCAATCTCCGAACCCTAGCTCTTCGGTGTTCGCGGTACATCCAGTGCAACCACAACTGTTGCCTTCAAGGAGCCACATCAAGGCCAAGCCTCTTGCGCTCCAAAGTGGTTTGCATTGGTAAAGTTCTCCAACAGGGAGGTCGTGATACATTGCCGTCGTCCAAGTGATACCGTCGTCAGGGTCGGATTCAGACCCGTAAGCGGGCTCGGTGAGACTGGAAAGAGAGCCAGGCATGTGGCCGTTCCACACGGTCATGTCTGCGCTGCCATCATCAGAGAACTGACGAGTGTGTTGTGGTACGGCATAGAGGAAAAGACGGGGTGGGAAGGATGTCTGGGGAAAGCTCCCTGCCTAGACATTGCTATGGGCAAATGTTGCACGGCCGTATTGGTGTGCTGGAGGAGAACCCCGTCTGTTTGGGGGCGGCGGCGGTGGGGGCAGGAACCCTCAGCTTGAGTCTGTACACCAATCTTAGTTGTAACAGGCGCGAGAACCCGGAAACTTGAAGTGAGAGTGGTACCTCCCGAAGTGATGCAGATGATATCTACCTTGTTTTGGTATGCAGGGAGCAGAGGTCAGCCCGTAGTCGGTTGTCCGATATCTTGATGTCATAGCTGTGGTCAACACGACACAATAATGCCACAACTCTGGCATTGTGGCGTCATCTTCCCCACTCCATGTCACGTTGCACATATTCCAGGGCCTGTCAACCCCATTATGTATCCTCCAATAGTCTGGTCACCAGACTCACCCAGGGTAGCCTGTGACAGTATCAGTTTAGCACGCCCCCAGCGGCGAGAAAAGTACCGAAGACGTGGCGAAGGCAACGAGGTTCTGCTCCAAACCCTACCCACTGCAGCTCCACTTCGTTCCGAGTATCTTGGTATATTCGGTCAGCTTCTTCCCACCCATGACGTCATCGATAAGACTCCAATTGCCAAAGTTTTCCGCTTCAGTCAGATGCCCGTCGAGGTTGCCGACCAGCCGCATGTACTGCTGTATCGACCAAAATCTGTTGCGGAAGCTGTTCCAGTGACCGTTGGGCGTGCTGAGCGCGCGACTCGCGTTCGGAAGTTGAGGCGACAGCAGGAACGATGATGGCACTCGCTGGCGGTGATTCATCTTCGACAGCGTCGTTTTCCTCGCGTTCGAGCGTGTCGCGGAAGCAAACTTCACCCAAGTCGAGGTGCCTACGCGTTGTACCTTTTCGCTCAACTCGACCCGACATTGCCCGAACGACGTGCTTGAAAGAGTTGCGTCCAAGAATACCCTCGTATCGGGAGGCACGTGCTCCAGACTGTGTGCGGAGGTGTCACCGTTGCCAAGCCGGGATGGAACGTCCCGGATACCCCAGGGTGTATACGATGAAAGTAATACCATCGCCAATGTCGGATCCAGATTCGTAAGCGGACTCGGTGAGAGTGGAAAGAGGGCCAGGTAAGCAGCCGCTCCGCACGGTCATGTCTGCGCTACCACCATCAGAGAACTTGGAGAGATTGGATTGCACGAGTGTCGTGCGATGCGGCATGAGGGAAAAGACGGATGTCTGGGAAAAGATCCCTGCATGGTCGTTGCCATGTGCAATATTGGGGTGCTGGAGGACAACCTCGTCTGTCTGGGACCTGGTAGGGAAAACCGCCTCGGCTTGAGCCTGTACACCAATCTCGATTGTAAGAGGCATGAGTATGAGGACTAACAATATCACCTCACCCTCGTCAGTTCGGCATTCGGCGTCCGTCGCACTGGTCATCCCCCAATTCTGCGGAAAGCGCAGTAACCAGAGGTTCAGGTTGTCCGACGGGCAAAGGCGGACATGCTTCTTGGAATGCAGCACCCCGCGAGGACGGCGTTCTGCAACGCCAGGTGCACTGGGCGGTAAAATGGACTGACGTAGAAGACTCGTGCTTGATTGGATTGAACCGTGAGGCGTCGAGTCGTGGTGCATTTGCAAAGTGGGGGTCCATTCCATCAACACCGGTGCGATTCGAGACCGAGTGGTGACACTTCCAGACCTGGCTGCGCACCTCTTCCTCGTCGCGATGACCGTCGTCAGAGACATCGAGGTCGAATTCATTAGCGGCACCTTCCTTGTTCGTGGAGCACTTGGGATTGATGGGACAGGGGCGGCGGCGTTGACTTGATATCGATGTCCATCGAAACCGTGTTGGCGAAAGATTCGACTAGCCCTCTCGAATCGTTCAGAGAGAGAAATGCCACTGCAGCCTCTCGGACAATAACCTAGCCATCGAGTCAGAACCGAACGAGTCAAAGTGTGTATCCGAGCCCGAAGGTACTAGTAACACTTCGATCACTTCCTGAACCAGAGCGTGGATGTAAGAACAAATCCGGAAGTGGTAATGATGAGAATAGAATGACATACAGTTACAAGGCTCAGATCAGCCAATGAGGCTGCGAAGAGATGTTGGACTGCCGTTCATTTCAGCTGCTCGCTGGTCCGGTGCAAACTACTTTACCACGGAAACCTGTCAAGTTGCCAACCACGTGCCGAGAAGGGCCTAAACTTCGAATTTGCAGCCTTTTCTTCGTCACTTCAGTCTTTCTCGCATTACAGTGACACTGACACTCGACGGCAACCACAACGGGCCGTGCTGCCGCATCAATTTTGTTGCCGTGCCACACGATGTAGGCCCAGGTGAACGGACAGACGCTGTCACGGCCACCTTCAA
>JBBPRK010001414.1:0-12445 GCA_038093075.1 Boletus patriciae | reverse complement strand
GCCGGATCGCAGGCTTAAGCGAAATCCGCGTTCACGCGCGTTATAATAGTGACTGGTAGATTACCAGGCAAATAATCGTTGTGTCGCTTGCGATACGCAGCTAGTCCGGCTTCCAATACGGATAACGTTGTTCTCCCCATAGTGCACAAGGGGCGTATTAGTGGAGCGTGAGGCCACTACGTAGAACGAATCGATAACGTTCGCTGTTCGCGTGATCACAGCTATTGTCACGTCGCTAGTACCTGCGTTAAACGGTTGTGCTGCCGATTAAGCAAAGGCAGATAATCCTATCTCTCGACGCGCCCCTCAACACCTTCGGGGTATTATCGACGTTGAGCTCGTGACTCGACATTCCCATTCCCGCATTCGATCTTGAGATCTTAGAAGTCGTATTTTACGAGGACTTTGATTGCTCGGATATCGCGATATGTCCTTCCCCAACATGTCTGATATGGCGGCCGCCCTTCCCACTACCTCACAATGGACGCGGACTCCCACGCCAGTTGGACCACAAACCCAACCAACCAATCTAGAGGAATTCGTTGAAGCCTACGCCCGCTGGCAGCATACGTATGCCATAAGCCCGGCGATGGCCGGATCTCCTCCCGATATGCCCATGATGCCTATCCAACAACCATCTCCCCGATCAATGGCGCAATTCGCGATCCCAAGATCAACCCCTACTCCCTCTTCAGGATCCTCTTCACCTTCCCGATATACGCCAACCCCTCCTACCGTTCGTATCCCAACGTCGCCACTACGGAGACAAAGGACCACCCTCATACAACCAACTAGACCATCCACTATTCCTACCACTCCGGCACCCGCTAGCGCGATTGCACAACAAATACCAATTCCTAGTCCAAATAGGAAAATCGGGAAATCAATTGCAGCCAAACCGGAAATGTTCGATGGGTCCAAAGACAAGTTTCTCCAATGGTGGAGAACAATGGTATTCTATCTCATGGGATTCGAAACCGAACCAAACGACATACAGCAGATCATGATCGTGCTCTCCTATATGAGAGGAGACAACGCTGCTGGACGGTTCGCAGACTTATACGCACAAGAGCAATGACTTGGACGACAATCGTTCGAGAAGTTTGCCGAATCCCTGGAAGAAACCTTCCTACCCAAGGAGATGAAACGAGAGGCGGAACGGAAGTTGATGGCCCTTAAACAAGGCCAGAAAGACACCGTCTCCGACTTCTTCGTAAGAATGAAGCATCTCACCATCAAGGCCGGATATGACACCAAGGCCCAAGCACGACTCCTGATACGCATTACGCGAGACGGAGTTCGTAACGAGATTGTGGAGTATGTCGAAAGGTCAAACCCAGACCTGTTCGAATCAGAAAGCCTCGCAAAGTGGGAAAAGGCACTTACGTGAGCGGAAGCGATCCTTACCGAGATAGCGGATTGAAAAAGACGTGGAGGCAATCAAAGCTTCACACGCAACTGGTTCGGCAATCGACAGACCGATAAAGCAACAACGGCGTCTACATCCAATGTCGCCCAACCCGCACCAAAGGCCCCTGAAATCCATCCGAATCAAGTCGGAACCTTTGGCGCACAAGGAGGTGTCCCTATGGACATCAGCAAGGCACGTGCCGAAGGAAAGTGCTTCCGTTGTGGAGACCCTTGGCCATGCGCAAAGCACTTCAAACCACGTGCTCGACAAATCCGAAGCTTCCAGTATAGAGGAGTTAACATCGAGTACACGACGGCAGAGGAGTTAGAAGTGGCTATTACGAAAGCCGAGAAGGATTTTCCAAACGGACAGTAGATAGTCAGTCGTCTAGCTGTCCCACTTTTAAGTCATTGCACAATAAATATTCTGTTTTGAGCATTGACGAGACTGAACCTGAGAATTCACCGATTGCGGCTGCTGTGCGCCCACGTCGGATTCTCCAACGACCACAGGCTGAGGCTGCAGAGCGCCCGCCTAAGAAGGGGAGGAGTGAGGCTGCGGAGCGCCCCCCAAACCCTAAAAAGTCAGCGCCTAAAGAGGAGAAAACCTCTAAAAAGCCTGATACACGACAAAATTGGATGAATACAGTCGACCCTTGGTCCGCCCAATGGATTAAGCTAATGGCCGATAACACTACTGACGGCCGAACGCTAAAACATTTGAAATCATTTGTTCATCCAAGTCGACAAGGAGAAGTCACGCCCAAACTCGTGCAACAAATCCGACGATTGTCCCTAGAAGAAGTGCAGTTCTCCCTCCAAGAAATGCAAAATAAACCGAAATGGGTACAACGAAAACGATCCACCAACTCGTTGGAAACACGCGGCACGATTATGGGTAACGACGGATCGAAAATCCCTGTAGTAGCCCTAGTGGACTCTGGCTGTAGCGGATCAGCCATTGACGAAACGTTCGTAAAGGAAAACAATATATCGACATATAATCTACCACTGTCGATTCCTGTATACAACGCAGATGGAACCATGAATGCTAATGGAACCATTTCTAAATTCGTCACAATAGAGTTCTGTATAGGCGAACACTCGGAACGACTCGCATTGGCGGTCACAAAACTATCTACACATCCAATCTTCTTAGGATATGACTGGCTGAAGGAGCATAATCCAGAAATCGACTGGAAAGCACAAACGCTAAAACTTACGTGCTCAGATGATCATCTCCCCAAGCTCGGTCCAATAGAAGATGATGAAGACGAAGTACCCCAATATGAGGATGAAGAGCGACTCTTCAGAATAGACGTAGAGTCCTACTTACGCGCAACCACGGCCACAGAGTTAGCAATAGAAGCTGGCAAACAAAAAGTAAACCGCACCTTTGAAAGCGTAGTACCAGAGCATTATCACGAATTCAAGGATGTGTTTGCAAAAGAAAACTTTGACGAGTTGCCGCCTAAAAGACCGTGGGACCACGCGATCGAATTGTTACCTGGAGATCACACGATTGACTGTAAAACGTACAATTTATCTCCGGATGAACAAAAGGAACTCAACGCCTTCCTCGAAGAGAACCTCAAAAGCGGACGCATTCGCCCATCCAAATCCCCATTCGCATCGGCGTTCTTCTTTATTAAGAAGAAAGACGGAAAATTACGGCCTGTACAAGATTACCGAAAACTTAACGCCGTAACCGTAAAGAATCGATATCCCTTACCCCTTATCTCGGAGTTGATAGACAAACTAAAGAACTCCAGATACTTTACGAAACTCGACATACGATGGGGATACAATAACGTTAGAATGCGAGAAGGAGATGAATGGAAAGCAGCGTTCCGAACGAACCGCGGATTGTTTGAACCCTTAGTAATGTTCTTTGGGCTTACGAACTCTCCAGCGACGTTTCAAACCATGATGAACCAACTGTTCCGTGATCTGATCAATCGAGGACACGTTGTGATCTACATGGACGATATCATGATCTTTACCGCAGATCTTGAACAACACCGAAAGGTAGTCAGCGAAGTTCTTCAGGTACTACGAGACAATAAATTGTATCTGAAGCATACCAAGTGCGAATTCGAACAGTCAGAAACCGAATACCTTGGTTTAATCGTAGGCCATCAGACGGTGAAAATGGATAGTGCCAAAGTGCAGGGAGTCACTTCTTGGCCCATTCCAACAACAAGAAAACAGGTTCGAAGCTTCCTCGGCTTCCTGAACTTTTATCGACGATTCATAAAGGACTTTGCCCAAAAAGCGAAACCTTTAAATGCTGCCATATCAGAAAAAATAGACTTCGTCTGGACAGACGAATGTCAACAGGCATTCGAATTGTTGAAAACGGCGATCACAACAGCACCTGCTTTAGCCATGCCTACGCCCAACGACCCCTTCCGAGTGGAAACAGACGGCTCTGGCATTGGATTGGGAGCAGTGCTAACGCAGAAACAAGATGACCGATGGCACCCCATTGCCTTCATCTCGAAATCTTTATCTGAAGCGGAACAAAACTACCACACTGCAGATTTGGAAGTCGATGCAATCATCTTCGCTTTACAGGAATGGCGTCACTACCTTTTAGGTGCCAAACATCCATTCGAAATATTAACAGATCACCAAAATCTGTTGTATTTCAAACGACCCCAAGATCTTTCGCGACGACAGGCACGGTGGCAACAGCTTCTCCAGGAGTACCACTTTACTATTGTGCACCGCTCGGGGAAGACTAACCCTGCCGATCCTCTGTCCCGGAGGTCAGACTTTGAAAAGGGGGTAGAGGACGATAACAAATCCAAAATCCTCCTCCCTGGTCATCTCTTTGCACCATCACCATACTCGAACAACGACGGAGCTGCTGTGCGCTCCCTCGACTCGCAAAAACAGTCGAAATCGAACGATCTAGAGGCTGCTGAGCGCCCAGTCGTCCCGAAAACGATTGAGTCAATGGTAAAAGGATTGCAACATAAAAGGGAAAAACATGCGACCAAAGGATTGACCGTGGAAGGTTCAGATTGGGAACAAAGAGACGGTATACTGTACCACAAAGATCTCCTGTATATTCCAAAGGATGAGAAACTTCGTGAGACCGTCATACAACAAAATCATGATCATCCCCTCGCAGGTCATCCCGGAGTAAAAAGTGTTACGATTGCTTCTTTTCTCCTCTTCACGCTTCCTTCCTTTTCACTTGGCCTCCCCACGCCGTTCCTTTTTACTACCGGAAGGGGGTATTCATCGCTCTTGTTCCTATATCACCTCGGACTCCTATCTCCCCCGATCGGTTCTCTCGCGCCGATTACGTAGTTCCTTTTACTCATCGATTCCATCATGTTCTCTCTCGTTCTATGCTGACGCATCCCTTCGATTAGGGCAGGCGTTACTTGGTCCGTGCACCTTCTCGCTTCTCTATATAAGTCAATGTACTTCCTGTAACATATCTCTAACTTTGACCTACTCGATACTCCCCTCGAATATACCAAGGTCATTGCTCCTTGTCTTGAACTTCTCTTAGTCTTCGTCGTACTATTGAGTCGACGCTCCTCTGAACCTTCGAAACCCCGGCGTCCGTCTTGACGCTTGAACCCCTAAAGAACAACTCTTAGGGCGATCTCACGATCAGTCGAGTCTACGCCTGTACCTACCTGGTCCAAGCGTAACAAAAAGGACAAGGGACTTGATTCTCGCCAAATACTATTGGCCCACAATGCGAAAAGACATAGAAAAGTATGTCGCAGGATGTGACAAATGCCAAAAGAACAAGTCCATTAGTAAAGCGTCCAAAACTCCCTTACAACCGAATGAAATCCCACAAAACCCATGGGAAATCATATCAGTTGACATCATCGGACCACTGCCCGAATCACAAGGAAAGAATGCCATCTTAACGGTGGTTGATCGCTTTTCCAAAATGATTCGATTATTCCCGATCTCTACGGAAATCACTGCTCGAGGAGTAGCCACCATCTTCCGTGATCATATCTTCAAACTCCACGGAACTCCCCGAAAAGTAATATCTGACAGAGGGCCTCAATTCGTCTCGTCGTTCATGGATGCGCTTTACACATTACTAAAAATCGAAGGAAACCCATCGACAGCGTATCACCCCCAAACGGACGGACAAACTGAGAGGTACAATGCCACCATTGAACAATACTTGCGTCTGTATACTAACCATCCCCAAAATGATTGGGTTGAATGGTTAGCACTAGCGGAATTTGCACACAACCAAAACACGACCACTAGTGGATATTCCCCTTTTATGCTCAACTTCGGACAACAACCGAATATTCGAGGGGAACATCGCAAAACTGTCCGCAATGAATCCGCCAAAGAATTCGTGGAAATGATGCAAGGAACGTTCAAGTTGGCAAAAGAGTCGTTGGAACATGCTGCGGAGGACATGAAAAAGTTCTATGACAGAAAGATTCGCACCAGTGTCGAGTACAAACCCGGAGACCTCGTACTGTTGGAAGGGACAAACATTCGCTCTGACCGACCATCCAAAAAGTTAGATGCGAAAAGATATGGGCCGTTCAAAGTCATAGAAAAGGTTGGAACTGCGGCGTACCGACTCAAACTAGATCCGAAGTGGAGAGGTATTCACAACGTCTTCAACGAGTGTCTACTTCGTCCATACACAAAAGGAGTATTCCCGTCGCAGAAGACCATTCCACCTCCTCCTCCGGACATTGTCAATGGTGTAGAAGAACAGGAAATCGAAGAGATCTTGGCGTCGCGAGAACGAAGAAACAAAATCGAGTATCTAGTCTCGTGGAAAGGATATCCAACGGAAGAAAACGAATGGATCACGGAGTCCAACCTAAGCAACGCCCCCGATGCCATTCGAGATTTTCACCGTTCTCATCCAACAGCTCCTCGCCCCGAAAAGACGCTTCGTCTCCGTTACCAAGCAGATATCCCGGACGCCCCCTGTGTTTGTCCCATATGTCTCACCACCCCTTTACCTGTCCCAACTCCATCATCTTTATTCTCGGATCCGGATTTTCTAGAATTCCGGAAGCAATACCAAAAGTACCCCGAAAGTATGTTTCAATTGATTCCCAGTGACGCGGACATCACTCCTTGAAAAGGGGGTAATGTTATGACTTCATTTCTTCTTTTCTCTTTCCATTTCACATTATCACAATCCAGACCGTTCTAGAACCTATGATGTCATTGTGACGTCACCATACGTCATACCATGCCGATACCTCACGGTTACCTCATGTATAGTAGTATATAAGTAGTCAGTTCCCGTTTGTATTCCTTAGTCTTGAAATAGTTATCGCTTCCCTCAGAAAGCCATTCACTTTGAGTGCGCCCTTTGGGTTGAATCTAACAGGTGCACTGGTGGGGTGAATCACTTCTTATCTTTGACTCACGAGTAAAGCAGGTACGTTTTCCCTGCTCGGACCCGGTCTGTGGCTAATACCTGGAAGACTTAAGACGAAGTAAGTTCACACACACCGGACGCCATCATAATGACAAGACTAGCTTCCTTCGACTCGGTAAGTGACTCCCAAATTTAAAAGCAATCATCAGAATTTCATGGACGTCTTTCTGGGTGCAGAAAGGACAACAAAGAAATGATAACAAAGAATAACTTATATGGGGTACATACAACAACTTGTGTACACTTCTAAAGTTTTGCTCTCGCCTCTACATACGACATACCCGCTCCCGCGCTGCCAATAGCACTTCCTGTGGGTGGGGGTACTCTTCCTTGTCTCTCTTGTCGTTCCGCCCAAGCCAGGAGTTCGTAGGTGAATGAATCGATCTCCTCTTCCGTATTTCCTGCATGGATGATGACGCGGATTCTAGGTCTCTCCTTCTCCACAACCGGATAAGTCATCGGCACGACCGGGTATCCCCTCTGCAGCAGGTAGTCCGCCAGTCTCCTCGCGTAAGGTGTAAATACTGGAATGACGGGGGAGCACAAGCCACGACGAGAAACCCCAACCGTGGCGTCGGAATTGTCCAGCGCAAGGATGGTCTTAGGGACGTTCCTCAGGGTAATAAAGAGCTTCTCGCGTGCGTAATGACATAGACGATTTAAACTTTGCCGAAGCTTTTAATTCATCAATGATTGGTGATAGAAGCTCGGAATTAGCGAGTGTCTGTATATAATCGGAGTGATCAACTATACCTCTTGGCCACGTGGGCTCGATACGACACTGAGGCAGGCTTCAAGTGCGTAAATGTCCGTGTATGGCATCGACGTCGAAAACTTGACACTCTTTGCGAAATTAATCAAGTAGTCCCTTATGATCGGGGAAGTCAACACGACGGCTGTGAAACATTGGGTTAGTTTTCTAAATGCGTGTCCCAAAGATGACCAGCACATACCTCCGTGAAATCCCCACCCTTTACCGAACGTGTGGACCTTGGTGTGAACACGATCGTTCAAACCTAGGTGGCAGACATACCCAGCCCCGTTGGGCCCACATGTTCCTGACGTGTGAGCCTCGTCCACGACAATGTGCGCATGTCCTGGAGGCACCAAAGTCTCCACGAGTTCCACGATCTCTGTTAGAGGACAGAAATCTCCGTCCATGCTGTATAGACTCTCCACTACAACGAACACGGTGGAAGTCCCTCGACTAATCTGAGGATGCTTCTGCAGGACGCCGAGGAGACATTCCTCGAATGAAGCCACGGAGTTGTGGGCGAAGCGGTAGGAGGCGCGGGATCCACGGATGCCCTCTCGGCAAGACGTATGAATCAACTCATCGTAGATGATGACGTCGCTTTTCTGTGGGACAGTAGAAAGAAAGGCCAAGTTGGCATTGAAGCCGGAACTGAAGAGCAACGCAGACGGCGCTCCAAAGAAATGTTTGAAGGCGATCTCGAGTGCATTGAACTCCGAAGAGTTCCCCGTCGTAAGACGGGAACCGGTGGATCCTAACAAACGAGCCGGGGCCGCTTCTTGCACTTTGCGCAAGAACATGTCTCTGAGGGAGGGATCCGTAGATAACGATAGATAGTCGTTTGAGAAGAAATCGGGGGCATAAGACGGGAGAGGGTTGTCGAGACAACGCATTGTCATGCCCTCCCTGGCTCGGTGGGCGGTAGTTTTCTGAAGGGAATCAAGCAAAGGCGAAAGTTGCGACATGGTACTAGATAGACGGGGAGAGGGTGTTGTTAGATCGTCGTTCATACCCGTCCCTTTATGCTCGGGAACAAATGACAGAGTTCAGCAGCGGACCTAATATTGAACTATTACTCACTGCTTATCATCAAAAGATTCAAACCTAGATCGACATGTCAGTGTGAGACAGACCAGAAGGCTCCGGGAACTAGGTTGTACCAGAAACGGTATTCATATGCCAGCGGCGTTGCGAAAAACAGTAGTTTCATATGAAATCGATAAGTTGGCCTGCTATTCGATTCTGCGCATTTCGTAACCAGGGGATCATATGGTCAACTGCAGTGTATTCGAGTGGAGCAATACCTGATCCGAGCTAGAACGGATTGGCTCTCGTTGGAGAGGCTAGGGTGGAGGGTCTCTGCCTCTGCCAAGCACGATACCAAACAAGGTGGTGTTTATGCTGTGATATCTGCATGCGTGGCTATGCCCCCCAAGAAGTCCACTGTTTCGTAGCGGAAAACTTAAGTGCATATCAGTGTACGGTATATCTAGTTCCCCTGACCTTCATTCATTCGCGGTTAAATATTGTTGGCTATTGCGTCATTTCGATTTCCAAGAGAAGTTGCATCGGAATGGAATCAACGGAATATGGGAAGGAATTGAATCCGTTCCAGCGATCTCTAACTAGTAACTAGGGCTAACCCAGTCTGGTATGGTTGGACAGTCGAAATGTTGGTTGAGATTATGTAATCGTTTCGGGTATTAATAGTTCGGAATCGGACATGTACTAGTGACTTGAGGTAGCTTCGCACCCTGACCAATCCGAGATCTATCCACGTTACTTTCACCCACTTTCACCCACTTTCACCCACATAACGGATTGGTCACCAGTCTAATCCTAACCAAGGCCACTTGGGCTTCGCACTACAGAGGCATTCCAGCTTTGTTTGGTTGACATGGTTTAGGTATGCACAGCGGACTTTTCAAATATACAACCAGCATGTACTACTTATGAAGACAGCGTGCTAGGGTGGGTAGAATTTCAGAGCTTGGCCTCCTCCAAGCGGTATAAGGCAGCCGATCATTATTCCTATGCTGTCAACGAATGGAGTCAACGGAAACTGGGCAAGAATCGAGTCTTCCATGCTAGCGATTTCTGACCAGTCACTGTGGCTAGCCTAGTATAGTATAGATGGAGAAACGTTTTGCGAGATTGTGTAATCGTTTCGGGTCCCAGTTCGTGACTATGTTGGCTTTTCGTACACTCGACTAACCGTATCTTGACCACGGCCGCTCGGGCTTCTCACTATGGGGAGAGAGACCGACTTCGCCTTGTTGACTCGGTTTAGGTATTGAGAGCGGACTACATCTATTCTTGGACAAGCCTGTTAAACTTCGCCACCATCATATACTAACCAGATTCGACTGGAGTACAAGGTAAGGACCAGAAATGATCCGGATGTCCCCTGTTCCTGACTGTTTCTTCAATTGGCTTGGTCGCCGCCACTGGTTCAGAACGCCGTTCAAGGTTCCCAGAGCTGTCAATCCACTTAGCCCGGCCCCCACTGAGGGCCTTTTGAAGATTTGTTGCCGGGTACCTCGTGCGCAGTGAGATTTGTAGATGGAATTGCTCCGAGTTGGGTCGAATTTCGTAACGCTCATTGGCACGACCGTCCAATACATCAGATGGACGGCAGAATTCGGGGCCGATAACTCCTTAACATATGGGCGTATGTCATGCTAACGCGACCATCGAACAAGTACTCGGATTCCATTCCTGCAGTACGACACCCAAGAAACTCATGATAAGACTCCCGAAAACGTTGCGGATGAGCTAGGGATGGACCAAGACATGCTGTAAGCACCCCAGACTTCGACGAATCTGGTTGTTCGGATTCCACTGCTTACACTCGCGAGTCCTTCCTCTCCATGCGTGTCGTACACCGGCTTCTGGCTGGGTGGAGTACTACACCCATGTCCGACGACGTTCCTCGCACTTTCCGACGGTTGGCTTACCATGCCAAGTGGCCAGCTAGGTCAGAAAGACAAGTATGATGTCGTGTCTCCTGGAGCTATAAAATTTCTATCCATTTCAGATTCAACGTTCTATGGGCAGTCGACTTTACCAAACCCGTCAGCAGACGTGATGCTACCATCGATGTATCCTTCTCTGACATGTGCAAAGATGAGCGATCATACCTCTGTGTTGTTGTCTTCTGATTCGTTACAACAATGACCTGCAGTCGGAGGATTTCAGTTCTAACAGAAGATCAAGAGCATTGCGAGAATCGAGCCTTATCCGACAAGTAGAACCGGGATGCAACTTTCATCGTTGGGTTGAGGATCCATTGGAATTTGTCGGATGGTTCCCCCACCCCATCAATTGTGACCTCGTGAACCAAGATAAGGTCGGCAACAGCGCCGGTGAGTAGCACTTCTAGGTCATGTACATCGTCTGTCTCAGGATCGTCCGACATCTCGGAAAATCGGGCGGAATGAGGTAGACTTGCAACATCCGGTTATGAGTCGGGCATATCGTCTGCCAGCTCGATGTTCCGGAGCCTGAGGGCGAGCTGTCGGATAAGTCTATCTGCATGGGCGCCACTCGACGAGTCGGATCGAGCGCATCGTACGCAAGTGGCGTGTGTTATCTGCAGTCTGCAGTGTGCACACCTCTCAACATCGGGTTCGTGCGGTAGTTGAACACGGCCATACCGGCAGGATCCCATCGCAGGAATCCGGCGGTATCACCCATCGCCAATGTTCAGGAAGAATCTGTTGCGAGAGGGACACGCCAGGTAGAATGGTCATTGAAGAGTAGATCGACGGCCCGGCGCGCAAAACAGCCACGCGATTGGATTTGAAACAACCGGTCACGGAATATTTACTGGGAGTCGGTAACGAAAATACTGAATAGAACACAAATACGGTTGTCGACGACTACTACAACTGTCGCAACATGAGCGCCATATATATGATAATACAATCATTGACCCATTCTGAGTATAAAGCCCGAAAAGTCAGTCCGAGTCCATGTAGCGGATAATAGCAAGACAATTTGCTCACTAGGGACGTTATAGATTTATGAGTACCTAACACACTTCGCAGGGGGAAACTCAGGGCTCCCCGACCTTACGAGGCGCCTCAGCATGCGTCTCATCTCTTGAGTATCGGCAGCGGTGCTACGCACGCCAATCCCCGACTCCGGTGGAAAGCCAATTGTAGTAGCCATATGCCTCAGCATGTGTCTCATCTCCTCTTGAGTATCTGCCGGCGCCAGTGCATTTGCTGAGAGGAGGTCCTCCGGGGACGTGCTTGCCATGGAGGCTCGGAGCAAGTAATCAACCACACCGGTGTGTCCCCTCATAGCTGCGGCGTCGAGCGGTGTGTGTCCAGCTGCATTCCGGGTCTGAGTATCACAGCCAGCAGCGACAAGGGCCTCGATGATTTCCATCTCGGAGGCCCACCAACTAGGTGTTGGCTTGTACTGTATTGCGGTGAATAAAATGTCGGGAGGGAGTGGTACTTTCAGCGAGAGGGAGTGCTTCACAACCACAGTATGCCATCGCTCTATGGCTATGTGGAGAGGTGTGGCTCCACGGATGTTGGATATAGAAGGATCGCAACCTCGTCTGAGAAGAAGCGTTACACCTTCGAGGACCTCGTCATCGACGAGAGAGGCCACTGCAGCATGTAGTACGTGTCTCCGTTTTGTACTTTTGCAAAGACACTGGCTCCTTCGTCGATGAGAAAATTGACCATTTGTAACTTCCGCCGGAATCGGTTTGAGTTCAACGCAACCAACAAAATATCGCAAGGCAATATTGAAGGTGCGCAGTTTGAAAGAAAACATTTTGCAACAGAGATATTTCCCCGTTCGACAGTGGCATGAAATGGCGTTTTTCCAAGGGAACTGGCTTCGCGTGGGTC
>JBBPRK010001413.1:0-12452 GCA_038093075.1 Boletus patriciae | reverse complement strand
GCCTGGAAGAGCTACGAGATAAGCGCACTCGTGCAGTTGGCCAGGGGGCATCAGCTGAGGGGGTACCAGCAGCGCCTAGCTCGTCGGAGGGGGCACTCGATGAAACACACACAAATGCCGACTCCCTAGGGGCCATTGAAGCGAACAATGCCGTCTCTGACATCATAGCGGATATCGCCATCGGGGAACAAGCCCACGTCATCAAGGAGCAAGCCCATATCGCTATAAGGAGCGATAAGCGCAGAGATCCCTCTTCCCCAGACTACGACATGTCAATCCCACCAGCCACTCACGAAGAGGCCATGCAATGGCCAGATCGCGAGCAATGGCTCACTGCCATGAACGCTGAGCTGGAGATTATGAAAGACATGAAAGTCTACGAGGTGAAAGAGCTCCTGGAAGGCCGCAAAGCGATTGGATGTCGCTGGGTACTCGAATTCAAGCACGATACAGTCTACAAAGCACGTCTCGTCGCTCAGGGCTTCTCTCACCTTAGGCACCACTTCTCGGTGTCAATAGACCCCTTTTAGGTGGGGTTCCTTGTCGAAGCGAAATTTACCAAATAGGCCCTCCCTCTGCGCCGGCATCATCCGATCGGCTCTATTATTAGTACAGGCCTTCCACGGGCACCTCAATACCGCGGGCAGCGCGCTTCTAGAGGCTCTGCAGATCCTCACCGTGGCAGACATGCGGTTTCAAGATTCTTTAGGTGAGGTTCGACTGTGCTTTCACCTCGTCTCTCTTCGTTCCCCTCTCACCATGGCCCCGTATTCTCGACAGCGGGGTACCCTTCCTAGTACCTCTACAGGACTCGGACAGCATTTCACCTCACCGCGTAAAGTTCGAGATGCCAGAAAAGCCAAAGCGTTTGTTACGATCCCCGGCCGCCATAACAAACGCCAGCGACTTCTTGACCGCCTCGAGGATTTACTCAATCACAACGCCGTTAACCCTTCTGTTTCTCGTGCACCAAGCCTCCCTGAGGTTCCACCCGACGACGGTCTCGTATCCCACGACGACACACTCCCAGGGACTCAATGCGGTGTTGAAGACACTACTGGCGTTCAGTACGACATTCCCGATGACAATGTATTCCCCGACCCCGACTGCAATCCAACACCTGCAACTCGAACACGCCGCTCTGACGCCTGGAAAAAAATCGTCCCGACAATGATCGAGCCGTTCCTGCAGTATATCACACAGACTCTAGGTAAACCCGCACCGCCTCCTAGTGCCACGATTTCTCGCTGTCAACAAGGGTGTATACCCAAAAAAATGACGCTCATCTGCCTTTATTTCGACCGTAAGTCTAATCGTTTGCAATACTAATAATACTTGACCCCCGTTTTAGATTTTTCTCCTATCACTGTTCACACCTGTCAATGTACTTCCCTCGCTCAGCTTCTCCTATATTCTGGCCTTTTCCCTACAGCACCCTCCCAGCCCCGCATGGCAGTCTCCGTCGAGCTGCTGTTTTTCTACCACGCGCTCTTCGAACGGTCTTGCGACGCAGTCAACGCGCTGGCGTCAGCACTTAATTCCCACTACATCCGCCGGGGATTTCGTGTTTCAGGGCGACAGGTCACAACTTTTTATGTAATGTTCACGCTCATTCTGATAACGACCACTTAACAGGGTAAAACTGTCCAAGAGCCGTTCAGGCGCGCTCTTAGCAACGTGATTCAATGGTTTGATGTTCTGCAAGTCGAAGTTGATCGTCGAGTCGAGTCAATACTTGCCAAGGCACGGGAGCGCTTCCCCGAGGCACAGCAGTTGGGCACACCCCCGCATTCCGATCGCCCTGACGGTCCAGCTTCGGAGCATGATTCACACACCACCATGACTTCTGAATACATCACGGACCCTCTCCCCTCCAATTCCTGCTCGCCACTCCTCGTCCAGCGATGCCCCGCATGTTTCGGCGGGAACTCCTATGGGCGACCTCTTGCTGCAGGTGCCGATATTCATGTCGCCACCGATGGAAACTTCCATCATCGCCACCGGCGGTCTGCTGGCGATTGCCCGGCTTTCTATGAGCCTGTATATTTTCTTCCCAAAGCGCAGGTCGACGCAGTTGGGCAACGAATCACAAAAGCATGTAAGCGGCCTGGCCAGAATCGCCACACCTCCGTACCTGACGCGGCCGTCGACCAATGCGAGTCATCATACGAGGCCGCGGACGGCAAGAAGCAGAAAGCAGCAATGGATAGTTTCGACGACACGGGGTTAATGGCCCTCATATGCCGCCATGACATTCCTCTTTTCTTTGCTAATATAGATACTCCAGGTGAACAACAAAAATACAGTATCTCACTAATTGAGCACTTGTTCTCACTTCTCCCTCACAATGCTACTGTGACTGTCTTCTATGATGTTGGCTGTGTCACCGAGTGTTCCCTCCAACAGGTATGTTATACTTATGTACCTGCAACCTCATGCTAATCCTTTCCTACAGTATGACATACTAGATGACAACCTCGTCTCACAGCTGCGTTTTGCAACGACAGCAATGCATGCCTATGGGCATGTGTGGGTGTGCCAACTGGTATACAACCTGCGTCTGGTGGAGGGCCTTGGCCTGTCTGATGGTGAGGGCACCAAGCGACTATGGTCACACCTCATCAAACTAATAGGCATCGAATGGGCATCTTTGGTGAGTCCCCCAAATGCCACCTTCTAATCCCACATTGATGGTTGCTAGTGTCAACGCCGCATATGGCTTCTTGATCATCAAGCTGCTGCCATTGGCCTGGACATGCGAAAAGAACTTGGCCCCTGGCTCAAGCGGCACATGAAGAAGGGTGTAGGTGACCAGGGGGATGCTGCCCAGGCAGTGCTGGAGAGTTGCGGTACGTCCAGCTCAGAGCTTCGGGCTCAATGGACCATGGAGCGTACAGCGCAGCTCTCCATCAGAGCTCGTATGTACCTGCGTCGCATATTTTCATATTATTCATATTGTCTAGATGCCCCAGTGAGACTGAAGAAAGAACTCGACAGTGTTCTTGCACTACAAGTTGACTTGGATTCATCTGAGTGCACGCTACAGACTACCCATGCAGCCATCGAAAAGGACGACTCTACTGCCGACGTTCTTGACGTTCTCGATAGCATGGAACACAGTCATACTCACCTTCTGGAGAAAATTGAAACTTTGTATGCTTCACTCAATGTCCAAGACCAATTCCCACAATTAGAAGGCGTCCCTCTTGAATTTGTTCGCACACTGCTTATGGCTCAGGACCTGAAGGTCAATATCTGCAAAAGGGCCGTCGGAAGCTTTTTTGAATGGGATAAACTGGATCACGCTGTGGGCGGCAAAGACAAGACATTGGGTAAGTGAAGTTGATATTTTGCATCCCACATTCCTGAGCGCACGGTGGCCCAGGCACAAAATTACACCAACAAACCCGAAAAGCATTAGCGAAACACCAACCTGCGGAAGTTTAACAAGTACTGTGAGAATTTTGAGGAGTTGTATGACCCCACCTACGCTATTCCATTACCCACTCCACTCCCTATGAAACTCACTGACCTGCGTAGTGACCAGACACTTCTCCAAGATGTCTGGATTTCTCCTGCTTCAGGTGAGATACCCTGATGGTTGGAGGACTCAGACGTACATGATGGGATCCACGCGTTGCTGAAACGCGATCGTTGCCTCGAAGAACAACGTCGCCTAGGCATGGAATCGGACAACATGTGCCAATGGTTCGGTTTAGAGTTATTTGCTGTCGAGGTTGCCATGCACCAGCCTGAAAGTATGTTCCACTCTCAGGCAGTGTTTCCATGATTCTGACTTCTCTCTAGATTGTCTTCTCCAAATTATACTACAGCATCGCCACAAAGAGGTTCTAGAGTTACAGGAACATTGGCCAAACCCCCTCACATCCTCGGTTCGCTATGCGACTCGAGCGAAAGAGGCTGTCAGACTTGCCAAGCTACTATCTGGAGCTTCCACCCACACCGAGGAGATAGTCTGGCTGCTGCCGACTACCTGCGCTTTACCCCCGATTGATGACATCAAAGAAGATACCGTCGGCATCGACGTTGATGAAGAGGAAGTGCTACCGCAACCAGAACAGGTGCTTCTTGATGATGTGTTGGACAGTGGAGATTACGAAGACGAGGAAGACAGCCGGGAGGCAACACCAACGGTGAAATTTATATGGAATCCTCCTCACGTAAGTTATGTGTTCTTTGTTTGATCCTCTTTGACACACCTCGCATAGGATCTGATCACTGACTACACAGACGTTTCAAGCAATGCAATCGCTGTGGAAGGTGATATTGCAGAACATATCTGACCTTCCACTGATGGTTTTCCCTCACTTGTCTTCAAACCGAGAGCCCTCGAAATCTTAGGATCCCCGCATGCTTGTCTCAATGACACATGTATTAATGGCTGTGCTGTGCTTCTCTTTTCTCATCTTATGTCTCCCCAATCTAGTCAAATTGCTATTTTCTCGACTCACGATCTTCTGCGCATTCGATACAATGCAGACGACAACACCATCTGGCAGAACATGTCTTGGACAAAATATTGGGAGAAAACCATATGGATTCTACCGATCCACCATCCTTTGTCAAGTGGACATTGGGTCCTCTGCACCATTTATCCCGCCTCCCGGCGACTTCTATTATTCAACAGCCTTGCCGAACAGTGCCCGTGGAAGAATGACCTCCAGGTAAGTCTCAAAAAAACACAAAATGTACTCTCTAACGATATACCTTTTAGGATATCATCACACTCATATCACGCCTTTCGAAGCTCGCTTTCCAGAAGCATGGTGTTCCACGCAGAGATGTCAGCGAATGGGCGGCCATACCTACATCAGTACAACATCGTGCCTGTGTATCTCTCCGCCCTTATCATTGAAGTCCAGATTGTTCCCGTGCAGACTAACAACATTGATTGTGGCTTAAGGGTGCTCGTGCACATTGCTGCGGTGTTGAGGGGTTGTGAAATCACCAGTTTGAGCGAGTCTGATATGAACATGTTCCGGCAATACCTTTGTTTACTTGTTCTCTGTATCCCAGCTGTCTCTACGTGATTACATGTGCATACATGACTTACATTTCCACACGTGAACACGAGTGTGTCAATGAGTACATATCCACACGATAGCCACCCCCCCCAAGGAGAATCAGCTGAACCAAGAATGCTGATCCGGCTGCCTGGCTGGTGACGGTCTCATTGGCAAAAGGGAGATTCCCTAAAAATGTCGTCTGTATATCTTCAATGGCCATCAAGCGGCAGTTGAGTAAGAATAAAAGGCTACTGGGCGCACTGACTGGCGTCCATCAAACTCGCTCCCATGAATACTGTCCAGGAAGGGTCCCGGGGTCAGGGCTTCTGGTTGGTCATTGGTGGTGATTCCCCCGGCATATACCATCGACACTGGCGAGTTGCATCCCCCTAGTTCAACTTTGGATCTAATCAATACCATAATTTAGTGCCAACATATGCTGTGGCCGCACCACTCCGCCCTTGCCAATTGCTATCAAGTGTGCATCGCAAGATGAAGCCACACATCTCGAATGCGCATTGAAACCAGTTGTCGAATCACTTCCGGCTGAACCGAGCTCTCAAGAAGTACTGACAGCTTTCAGCTATTCACCTGCAGTTCTAGGGCAGTTTGCGGGTACAGCCTACGATTTTTACGCCGTCACCATTGGCGCACCTGCTGGCATCCATCAGTCCATGTACGACACTTCCGATCCTTCTGATTTCACACCAGGTCTCAGAGAAAGTACAGGCAAGGGGCTATCATGTCCGAAGGATCGTTTTCTAATCCCCATTGGATACACACAAACAACTTTTGGGAAGCTCTAGTGTTCATGATCGTCAAGGGCGCTAACGATCGGATGCCACTGCTAGTAAGCTCAACCACTGGCACTCAAGGTAATGGTGAGTTCCTTGCATTGACTCAATTTAACCATGCAGTTGATACTGCAAGCAGCAGCAGCGGATCCCGACGATTCTCTCCTGTTGTTAGGAGATGCCATCACCAACTGCCTCCACCTCGGATCTCCGAGTCCCAGATCACATCAGCCCTCTGTCCAATCCATGAGGACAAGTTCAGCTTTCGAGTCAATCCCTCCAATGTCGCATTTAGCATCCAGTGGGATAACATTCGGTCCGGCACCATCCCCATGATACTGATCATGTTGTACATAGGTTCAGGTTCACCATCCCGCTTTCCAAGCCAGGTGCCGTCAAGCTTGGGCGTGCAAGTCACTTCCCCATCACCCATCGTGTATGCGCACGTCCGGACACTACGTGGAATCATTGAAAGTCGGTATCATTATAAAGCGCCATCCTGAACCACTGAGACTCGAGCACAGTCACTTGGTGATGGCGCGGCCCAATACCTTCTTGCCCACGGTTATACTGGTCACGACATAGATCTTATCATCAAAGCCCGCCGTGACTGCTCTTCGGGATCTGACTTCACCATACAGCTTGCTTCATTGGGCATGGCGATGGCAGAGGCTAGCTACTTGTGGGATCTAATTGACGCGTAGACAGACCTGGGCATTGTAAATATTGTGGGATCTGATTAGCGTATAACCAGAACTATGTTGTATATAATATTTCAAACACTCGGTTTACCTTTGTATCGAGTCTTCTGCCAGTGGTGTGTTTCCTTACTTGATTACGTCAAAGGTTACAGAAAAGGATCACTCAGCCTGAGATCCAGAGACGCATGTGCCGCTACAACCATGCCGCCGCCACCGCACACCAACTCGCACACACTGACCCGCGCGCACTGACTCGCAAATATTTAACTAGTAAACCCTGCCATTCCCTCATTCTCCTTGCTATTGCTTTGACCCATCAACTTGGGATCAGGTTCAGATCCAGAGAGCAAACACAGTGGTAAAATATTGGAGAGTTGGCGACTGCCCTGGACCCTCGTACCACCCTTGAGCAACTGCTCCTTCACCTCTGTCTGCATAAGCACACGCCAATCCAGTGCTACCCGCACTCCGCTAATAAACCCCTTGGGTTCTTCTTTCAAAGTCTATTCTATGTCAGATGTCGAAAGCCCGTGGATCGGCATGTTATATATTCCGTGGCCAGCCATGGAGTTGGCCTCTGCTCAAGTACTCCAATCCTCGTCGCTCTGCATAAGTTTTCACTTTACCAAGGTATTCCTTGTGCTCATCTAGCTCTGATTACCACGCTGACCATCTACTGAAGATGTTGCGAAATGGTGATGCCTCCAACACCCATTCCCAGCCTGACCCCTTGGGTGATCCAGGCAGTTTCTTAGTTGGGGTCACGAACGAGGAGCAAATCGGTGGAGGTCGTCGTGCTCCCTCTCCGCCGCCCGTCCTCATGCCAACGCGTTTCCACACGTCGATCAAGGTCATTCCCCATGACTCCGGTTTGGTTTGTCAGGCCCAAGCTCGGCATGGCTGTTTGCTTAACGAGGTCCCAACCTCATCTCCAATCGAGGAGGATCCATTTGTTGCCCCACCCCCTTCTCGCGCTGTCGACAAGGAGCCTGCCGCTGTTCAGTGTGCGAGCCTCCTCTTTCCTTCTGATGGTCCTGGGGACCCTTTGTCTTTTTTTCTTCCTAAGGAAGATGGTAATGGTATGGTTTTCATTCTCACTCATTAAAGAAACTAACTCTACCTGTGTCACCAGATGACCAGGCCTCGCCCTCTGTCGTGGCCAAACAAGTAGAGCCACCAGCCCAATCTGAGAAAACAACTCCCCCAGGATCTGCAGGGGCGACTTCAACAAAAAATACTTGTGACAATGGTAACGCCCTACAGAATGATAGTCTCAACATGTGCTGACTACCGTGTTCTAGCTTTACCGGCAGACAAGGGCAAAGCGCGTGCCCCCATCTCCACAGGCAGCACATCGCAGACCACCCTGGCATCTTACTTGACACGTGGTCTGCCTCGCCCTCAGGTTTCTCTCCCTCCCGTTGCCGAATCTCAGGACCATGTACCTGGGACGTCGGACGAAGATACTCCATGCCAGGTCACAAACAACCTTCACAAAGTGTCAACACTGGACCGTGCAGTGTGGCAACCAGATGTGGCTCCAGGTTTTGAGGACTTTGGGGCAGGTTATATCCCTGATCACCTTGACATGCCTTCTCCTCCAGAGAAGGTTCCAAAACCGGCCTTGCTCGAGGTTTCTAATGATGATGCCACCGCGCAAGGAAGTGCTCCAGCATTTAATTTAGGCCGCCCCTCAACTGCAATCGCCAAGGCCCTCGAAGAGGGTTTCCAGATGATCAATGACACATTTAGTGAACTCGCAGGCCAAGTTGGCATGCCGTTTCAACAAGTCATTAGTCATTTTATGAAGCAATTCTCGCACTTGAACTCCGCCAACTACTGGAACTTTTATCAAAGATACTCGATGGCAAACAAAGCCCAGGAGTTGGTGAGGCTCAAAGAGAGTGAGCTTGTAAATGGTACCCTGTGTAAGTGGCCTTTATCTATGACCTTCGTAAACCATGTCTGATCGGTTAATAGCGTCACGTTTGGCGCGGTGCTACCAGCTGTTTCGTGAGGCATATCCAGACATGTGGCATGAGATTCTTACGACTTTCAATGAAGCTGAAGCCCTTGCTGAAGTGGAACAAACAGTTTCCCAATGGCAGCAGTTGTTCAACAAGCTGGTGAAGAACCACAGACAGTCAGTATGTTTTTTTTTGTTTCTGCATTATCCTCCGGGAATATTAGCAGTCTAACCAATGTTCTTAGTTCTTGGCCATGGCAAAAGCACATTCTTTTGAAGGTGTTTTTATTATGGCCGGAAGTGTTGTCAATCAAGATGGCAGGCTCGGCCATGTCTTTGCCACCCCTGGTGCAGAGGATGTGAGTACTATTGTATTCAATACATTTTGTTTTGATACCTCACCGCTCACGCTTCCTTGCAGTTCTTCCCAGACTGCTGCCACGCGGATGATCACGAAGTTGTTGGGCACTTTAAGGCCCACATCTAGTAAGTACATAATATTATCATATTCATGGGCCCGTCATGATGATGCTTTTGTAGTAATAAAACTTTGCTTGTGAATGTGGCGATGGCATTCGAGAGTCAGAATGATGAGCAAGGGGAAGGAACTTTTTCCAAGAAGGAGGAAGAGGAGGACGAGGATGCTGACCCAAATGAACACGAGGATCACGTGCACGTTCGCAAGGCACTTGTCAGTGCACTCAGTAAGTGTCCTTGCTCGCACGCTAGTACTATAGAAAACTAATTATCACACAGTGAAAGTGGGATGCAAGTGGGCAACCAGCAAGTTATTTCCGTGGAAAAACTTACCCGGAAAGCTTGCTAAGAGTGGGGTAGTATGCTATAACTATCCAGACAATGTTCTATTTCCTGGCAAGGAGCGGCAGTCGCGTTCAAAGGGCAGTTCGAAGGGGATCTCTGATCTCATGCTATCCGAATGCTCCACTCTCATAGCCGCGCTCAGCGATACTTCCAAGGATAGATTGTATTTCAAAGAAGTGTCGTCAAAATCGAAAGGCAAGTCTCATGAATTATTTTATTGTTGATGAAATTCTAATTCGAATGATAGGTGATATCATGGCGTTTTGGGGACCCATCATCGTCAGTGCTGCGCCTGCTCACAACTCTTGTAACTCCCATGCAAAGTTGATGTTCGGGGACCTTAAGGTCAATCGTAAAGGCGCCCCTCGTCAGGACAACCCTGCCGCCACTTGCATCAAGAAGAAAGGAAAGCCACCATGCAGTGTCGAACCCATTTCCATCCCCGACTCAGATGACGGCGCTAGTGAGGCTGCCAAGCAGCACATCGTGGAAGTCATCTCCATCCCCGACTCAGATGACGGCCCCAGTAAGGCTGCCAAGCAGCACACCAAGGCTCACACAACACCTGCTCTTCATGTCCACGATGCAGTCGAGTCCGATCTTGCAGTGAAAAAGAAGGCCTCTCGCAGGCAGCTGCAGGTTGTTATCACGTGTCCCGTTAGGTCCTCATCCAAAAGGAAGGTAGTAGACGATTCCGATGAGGAGCCTCAGGATCTTAGCTCACCATCAGGCTCAACGTATGAACCCGAAGATGCAGGCAAGGCAGCAGAAAATAATACCAACGAAGAGATCGAGATCGAACTCCTGCCATCTGAAGCACTTAAGGGTGATGGGTCTGCTCACACATCCAAGAAATGGGTCGTCTTGAAGGGGAAACACAAAGTGATGCAGGGAGTGGCAGGCCCCAGGAAACATGCTTGTATCACATCAAAGTGCATCATTGAATCATCTGACAAAGAAGCCAGTCAAGACGCAATGAAGGCCAAATGTTTGCCTGTGGGGGTACCAATTCTTCGTGCAGCCCGATTCGATACTCCTCTCCAGCCAGCTACTGAAGAATCTTGCAAGACAGTCTCGGATACCTCCATGACACTGCCTCTGTTAACTTAGATACCGAGATTGCCCTCGGGGCTGCACCTGCCCTCCCCGCCACTGTGCCATCAGCTTCCATCGTCAATCCTACTGCTCTGCCTGATACCCAGATCGCCCCCATGACAACTGCATCCGTCCTCCCTGCCGCTGTGGCATTGACTCTCATCATCAATCCCACCGCTCTGCCTGATACCCAGATTGCCCCCATGATGACTGCATCTGTCCTCCCTGCCACTGTGGCATCAACTCTCGTCATCAATCCCACTCCTCAGCCTGACACCCAGATCGCCCCCAGGGTGACTGCATCCGCCCTCCCCCCCACTTTCGTGTCAGTTCCAGTCATCAATCCCACCACTCAGCCTGTTCCCTCGACTCCACCATCTATCCACACAGTGCCATCCCTCCAATCTGATCTGACTGTGGGTCCACAGCCTCGACACGAGCGACCCAGGCCACGCATTATCATGAAGGCAAACCTACCCCCCATAAACGAAGATCCTGACAATGCTTTTAGTCTCCGCAAGAGGAATCAACATAACAGGTCTGTAGCAGTGGATGATGGCATGCCCTCTGCACTGTCAGTGAACCTCCTTGCCGTGGAAGAGGGCCATGCAACCAATTCAGATCAACGCTCCAAGCACCATGCGTTGAGTGCACAAGTACCCTCTGGACCACAGCAAGACTGTCCTGCGGACACTCCAGAACTCATGCTTGCCCCTCGTCACGTCCCCTCTTATGAAAATGGTCCCTGAGCCCCACACTATCCCCCTGCACGAGACCTTCCAAATCTTTTGCCTGGAATGGGTGCACCAGTTGGGGGAGTGCGTGATATGCATCTCCTGCAGCAAGACGGTACGCTTGCCGGTTATAATGAGCGCATGCTCATGAACACTGGATGGTATGGCCCAGCACGCTTTCATGGCTATCCCGGCAACTTCCCTCCCATGGCTGGTCCCTATCCTCAATGGGGGGAATACCCTGAGCTTGAAAACGCACGCACACCAGCTGCAGCAGTGCCATCTCAACCAGATTTACAGCTGCATGGAGGATATACTGGTAACGTGCCTGCATACGATAGCTACTACTACCACGGCCAGCCCCCGCCCCACTTTCATCCCCGCCAGCTTTGTATAACAGTTTTCTTGATGGAACAGTCCCCGGTATAGTCCAACCATCCGTACCGACTACCAACCAGCCCAACACCTCCGCACAGCACATTGCTGATTCTCGCATGGAACATCTGCCAGGAGGCAAGTAGAGACTAAGTACATTGTCACTCTCCTTTTTTTTCATACCACACCACATGTTGTCTTGGGCTTTGTAACTCTCGCAATCGTCACAAGGTTTTATGCTCGTAATCTAGATTTGCATACATATACCATCTTGTCGAATCTCAATGAAGGTTTTTGGTCGTCAATCAGAGGGTCTTCATGAAGGTGGCGAAAAATGCACATGAAATAAAATATGAACAATAAATACAGAGGTTCCTGCAAAAACATACCTATGATGATTCCATGAGGGTCATGAAATCTGCCTCTGAAAGGTGCATGCCAGTTTGACGAGCCTCTTGTCAGGAATCCTGGTATTTCTTATTCGGATCTTCTTATCCTGATACCAGGTTCTAGAGTCATTTCCATTTGATCTCTTTTACGCTATTCATATTACGAAGGTCTAGACCCTTATCTATGACGTCGTTATGACATCATGGGTCCAGACTCTTATCTTTTATCTATGGCGTCATTCTGACACCATATGATACCATTATCGCAATACACCTTATCAGGCAATGGCCTTTATCCCTCTTATCAGTTATCAGGGCTGTGTATACACATATATCTAACTGCCACACATGTACAAACAGATACATAGCAGTATATAAGACTGGCCTTACAGTCAGTCTCAATAACGAACTATCTTGTTCTCGTTCCCCCATCATCTGAACTCTGAGCTCACTCCCACTACACTCAAGTTACTCCTTTGTCGTAACCAAGAACCTACCAGAGTCCTAGTAAGTCTCCACTAGGATCGCACTCCCTTCCTGTCCCTGCGC
>JBBPRK010001412.1:0-12455 GCA_038093075.1 Boletus patriciae | reverse complement strand
AGCCTTTTAATCCCAGTTGGCCCCCATCTCACAAAAAATCAGGTATACACGTTGTCTTTGGAAAGGTTATCAGGGGTTATGAAGACGTGGTGAAGAGCATAGCGCAAGTACCCGTAGATGCAAAGGATCGACCGCAAACACCGATTGTAATCTCAAATTGCGGTGAACTCGAACTCAGAAAGCCAAAGCCTGCGGAGCAAACAAAACGTATGTTTACCATTTCTTTCAATCAACCACAACGTGACTTGCTCGGTTTCATGCAGGAGAAGGTGCCAAAAACCGCAAGCGCCATGACAGTCGCTCCCGATCACGTAGTGCAGACCGCGAGCGCCGCCGCAAGAAGTCGAAAACCCAGGTTTCCAAACCAGAACCCACGCGTCAGGACTCTCAAAAACCAGAGGAAAATACCATTCCGAAAGAGACGGAGGAAGAATATGATGCGCGTCTGGAACGTGAAGAACAAGAGCGGATGGCAAATGCTAAGCGCAAAGAGTTGGAGCGCATCCAACGAATAAACGAGAACACTAATTCAACACAAGGAGTCCGTTTCAAAGGTATGCTGATTGGATATCCTTTCAGTATGCAATACTTAATATTTGCCTCGTAGGCCGTGGACGCATGAAATTTGTTGATCCAGAGTTACACCACCGGTAGTAGTCAGGAATGTTCAACCATGCATAACTGCCTCGTGCCATTTGGACGTACGATATCCTGCGATCAGAACTCATGTACTCGCACCTATCTGTGTTAAGAGCCATAATATTCGCGATATGATAGACAGATAAAGTGTGTCTAGGCAGACTCGAGCACTTGATCAGTAACATTGTCCACCGCGGAGGTTGTGTCCTCCTTCGTAGCCTTTTCATCATCCGGCCTTCCGACAGCGGCTGCTTTGGCGAAACTGAATGCCGGCCGGACGGTAGAAGCAGCAAGCGCGGCGGAAGATGCAGGGGGAGTAGCAGCGGAGGGGGAAGTCGATGAGACTTTAGTTGGATGTGTGGGTCGTTCAGTGGCTTGCCGAGAGTTTGTGCGTGACATCGAATCTTGGGGACCCCGATCCTTGGTGTGCTCCAAGCGGGCAGTAATTTCACGTTCCTTCACAGAAATATCAACCGGTCTGCGACGTGTCAAAATAATGTCTCTCGATTCGTAGGAATGAACTGACTTTGCAGCGCCAAACGGACTTGGCCTGGGAACATTGGAAGCCAACTTTGGGGAGGATAAGGGGGATGGGCTCGCGGAACCTGTGGAAGTACGAGGCAGTAATTCAAGCTTTTTACGACCAATTTGAGGAGTTGGAGGAGTGGAACTGCTTGCTGTGTCGGAGTGAATCAGCTGTAGCGAAGCATCGTCGAGATGTTGACGCGGATACTCACGGGAACTGCCACCTGGGGCTCTCCGTGGGGCGCGCCAGTCGCCTTCATCAGGGGCATCCCGTGCATGAATGGACTCGGGTTTGCCCTTCACGCTGCCAAGCTTGCCATGCACAGACTCTTCAGGCGCTGAGGGCTTAAATCGGCTCCCCAAGGTCCAGTGTTCTTCTCTATCCGCAGCACCTGCCTGGCCCTCCGTAATGGAGAAGCCCGAGCCCCTCCGACGAGCGGACGGTGCTTCCGACTCAGCCACTTTTGATAGCGGCCGTGATGATCTCCAGTCACTGGCTTCGTCAGAAACACCTGATGGTGGTGGGCGTTCTCCCGGCTGGCTGTCAAACCGACGCCGTGAAGACTCGTGAGAATCTCCAAAAGATGGAAGGGGGCCTTCCCGACGCCAGTTCCCAGAAAATTTGGAATCGTCCTCTGGGCCAGCACCACCAAATCCAGCCCTTTCCTTCGCTAACGCGGGGTTAAGTCCACCTTCAATGCAGATCTGGTAACGGCTCACGGGGCTCAGCAACGCTCACTCGAATGGTGCGACCTGATAGACTCTAATAAGAACGTCAACAATGTATTTATTTGAAAGAACTGGGATAACTGACAGTTCCTGACCTTGACAACGCATCTTTCAAGGCATCCAGTTCTGCAAATTCGACGTAGCCAAAACCCTTGGGTTTGTCATCGCGGTCTTTGATAATTTTGATGGACTTGGTCTACGCGTACGTTGGACATTGCAGGTCTCGATAAAGTAAATCACGAACCTCGTGAGGATTGAAGAAACCAGCCAGTTCGTTTTCAGTGATATCGAAGGCGAGGTTTCCGATAAATGCAGTAAAAGGGGGCTGGGACGGCAATGGGACCTCTTCTCTCGAAAGGAACGGACGATCGGCTGAGAAAAGGTGTAAATCGGCATGATACGGACAGACCTAAGACGAAACACACGTCGAGAGGATGCAAAGTCATCACGCCTACTGAAGCGATCACCAGGGCGCGATAACCTGTCCTCGTCCGTCTTGATCGAGGCTGGATGGGGTTGACAGGATAAGACAGTGTACCTAATGATGCACGAAGTCCTTACGGGCTGAAGGAAGGGAGTCCATTTCATCGGCCCATGAGCCGAGAGCTGCTTGCGCGATCAACACAGGAAGCGAAAGTGTACAAAATTTTATGCGCACTGCTATCGCCGAGAAACTCGTTGAGCGACATCTTGGGTGCCTTGGATTTTTTGGGCGCTACTCCGGGTGAGTTGCATAGTTATAGAGAAGTCAAGGATCCTACCCATGGTTGTGAGCTTTTTGTGGTACTTTGGAGTGTCTCTAGTACGTTGGCTGTGTGCTGAGTAGCCTGAAAAGATGTCGAGGGAAATTACGCCGCGGCGGTTACATATCAATTATTCCCACGCATATCCATTTGTCATCACCGTACCTTCTTGCTATCTTGCTACCATTGGCAGCATGATCCTCCTCGAGGTAGGGCGAAATTTCACCACGCCGTTCAGCAAGAGCTAAAATGACACCAGTCCCACAATGTTATTATACAAACAACCTTGGCTGACAAGGTCGTCAAGTAGGTCCATAATCTATACGTTACCCATGCATCGTGCTCATTGATGACCCACCAGACCCTCATCTCTCGATGTCCTGTTCGTAGATTTCGACGGAGTTAGATTCCACTTGTCGACGCCAGACAAAAAGACGGTGGTACAACTTTCGATGAACATTCGCTGTTGGGACGAGCTAGTAGCTTACGGCGCACTTGACGTACTCGAACGGGAATACGGCACCCTGATCAAGGCCCAGACGGAACCGGAATACCATGTCAGTCTTGACATTGACCTAGAACAGCTCCCGGGTGATGAAGGTGTGGGTTTAGTATCGGCTGCGAATCTGACTAACGAGTCGCAGCGAGTCGGGAAGCATTGATCAAATCCATCGCCCTCTTGAAGCGGAACGCCCTTGCAGCCCCATTTGAATTGGCATTTCGTCAACAGAAGGAATTGGAGGCATCGGGAGGTGCTCTCGGAGACCTGATGCAGATCCACTATCGTGATGAGGAGGCTATATACATTCGGGCATCGCCTGATCGAGTGACGGTGATATTCTCGACTGTCTTCCGAGAGGAAACAGATAGAATATTTGGTAAAGTGTTTTTGCAGGTGAGTGGGTCGCGTTGGCAAAGACAGAATTTCCGTGACGTCGCCACTAGGAATTCGTTGATGCTCGACGTCAGCCCAGTATCCAGAACGCTCCCCAAGTACTCTATACTAATCGTGATCCGCCGCTCGAAATTCGAGATGTACCCGGTCTCCGCAATTCTGAAGACATTGGATATGTCACCTTTGTGCTCTTTCCCCGCCACTTTGCCAAGCCCGATGTATCATACAATACAATCTCGCACATTCAGTTGTTCCGCGACTACCTTCACTACCACATCAAATGTTGCAAGGCCTACATGCACTCCCGCATGCGACACCGTGTAGCGGAGTTTCAGAAGATCCTCAATCGTGCCAAGGCAGAGGTAGCAGCTACTGAAAGGAAGACAGTTACGTGAGTTCTTTTAGTGAGATTGAGTTGGTCTGACAGTCCTGACACGATTGCAGTGGCAGAACTATGGTAGTTCGGTAGGTAGAGCACTGGTAGCAGCCTATCAATGTAATACACGCACTTTCTCACGCCACGGACTTGGCGATGACTTGTTCTTTGGACTGCTACATTGCAGTCGATGGATGTGGAACGCGTTACTGAGTCTGCGGCTGCATCCAGCGAAGAGGCTGGGATACCAGATTCGATCCGCATAACCAGACACGGGAAACTTCGTGTCTGGATCAAGAAAGCGCTAGATTTTTTCGAAGTGCGTTCCATTGCTCACGAGACAGCAACGCGTCCAACACTAGCACAGAGCCATCCAGACAGTCCACTTGTTCTTTATTCGGCACCGGCGGATGTCTCGGCTTCCACTATTGCGCGTCTGGTCTCCGTCGTCGAGATCATCAAGCGTGAGTACTTGAAAGGGCGGGACGTATCCTCCGGCGATGCTTCCGGGCTGCACCAGTACAACCAGCTCCTATTTGAACAGCAAGGCAGAATTCCGGTGGAGGGCGAAGATCGAGGGGATGCGCTACAACTTGCGCTCGATGGTCATTCACAGTGCGTGACACGGTGCTGCTACAGAGTCGTTGATTCGAGCTGCAATAGCGTGAAGCAGTCGTTTGCGCCACACATGAAGATCACGCTGTCTACCAAGGCCATCATAGGCAGCCACGAGAAGCGAGAGACGTGAGTTGTGCCGACAAGCGTCGCGGGACGTGCTGAGGACAAGACAGATACCAAACACCGACGATCCGTCGCATGTCCAAGGCAGCAAGGGCTAGGATGCGCAAACGGGTGAGGAAGCAGGGCGAAATTGTCGATGGAGAGTAGTTTCTGTGTCAAAGTCTACCCTGAAATGGTACCTGCATGACGTAATATTAGCATAGAATTGTGGGAAAGTTTGCAGAGGATCCGAACTTGTAGTCTTGTGCCAAGGCCCGAGTCGAACAACTAGCCCGTACTACGGTACTGCTTCGTTTATTCCAGCGAGCCCATCTCAGCAGTCTGGTCGAGTTTCGGCACTCAGAGGCTGTATTGATTTGTTGCAGTATCTCGCCTTATCGCAGCCGCACCGATATTGCGTCCTGCAAGGCCCGCTTGGTCCAAAGACTGCCGGTAGATCTCCGACCTGTTTATAACGGCTTACTTGGCTGCGCCTATGCCTCGCCGCATCTCTACCCGCACGGTCACCTCCTCTGCGACCCCCCAGGCTCTCGCAGTCCCCCAACAGCTAGAGACCCCTTACGACTCCAACATTCAACAGCTCCGCCGCCATTGGAAATGGGCTGCCTTTTCCCAGTTCTTCTTCACGTTCAGTCCTCTCCTCGCCATGAGTGACGTTGCGCTCATCGTAAGTTCGCGTCTCCTTACAAGTACTCGATAATTTCACCACGTCTTCCCTTGTCCATAGGACGTTGAGAACGATCTCGTCCACTCGACGAACCGCGTCCTGCCTCGCATTATGCAACGTTTGCTCATAACACTCACTCAGGATAGGAAGATAACGTGAGTAGCCTCTCACCCTGTCCTGCCCCCTTTTCGCCCATCGTCTCCACTGATGTCCATGTCTAGTCCTGATAGCTGGCAGAATGTACTGCGACGCCAGTACCAGAGGAGGAACCCAGAAGCTAGCCCCATTGGCCTCTTGGCTCGTTCGAAACATTTCTTTGTGGAGTCCTCTCGGGCATCCACGGCACCCCCGGGTGCTCTCTCTGAAGCACCGCTCGGCGAGCCGGAACGCGAGAATGAATCCCTAGAGCGCGACCAGTCTACCATTGCCCCTTCCCCTGATAACATAGTTCCTGTTGAAGATCCAGAGCACATTTCCGTTGCAAAGGTCGAGGAAGAGGATGCTTCTTCCGAAGCACTAGAGCCACCGGAGAAACAGGTTGATTGGTTAGATCTCTCGATGCTTGCGAAGCTCGAGTCTTTACATACCTTGGCGGAATGGCAATTCCAGAATCCACTCCGAGTCCGCCAGCAGATGAAAAACGACGACGAACAAGCCACATGGGTATGTGTTCAAGTACTTTCCGCCCTCTTATCCCTGACGAGTGAAATATAGCGCATTGAACCCGTCGGATATGATGCCAAGAGAAATGCATACTGGCTGATCGGTAATACTTAGCTCTGACGTCTCATTAACGTCCAACTAACATCGTGCGCAGGTGACCGGCTTTGGATCCAGCGAGAACCACCCAGACTAAACTTGAAGCGGAAACGGAAACCAGGTGGAAATTCCAGGAATACCACAAAGGAACAACCGCACTCCTTAGCAACGAAACGTCAGCGGATCGATCTGAATTCGGGAGCCGTTGGGCGATCATCTGTTGCAAGTTCCACTCGTAGAAAGGCACAATCCCAACCATCCCAACCTTCTCCAGGTACTAGAGAGGGACGTGCTGCAAAAACCCGGGCAAACCAAAAACTGGATGCGCAAGCAAGGGATCTCGCTGAGTTTCGGCGCCAAATGACAAGTTCTCGCGCTAGGAATGCATCAACAACCCCTCGCAAGCCCACCGGCATAAGGGTCAGCGCGCGATTACGAAGCACGGCGGTTGAAGATGATGAATGGCAAGAGGTTCCTGACGAATGGTTGGCCGTGAGCGATACCCATAAGAGCTGTGCTAAGGATCCCCCTTCTGGTCCCTTACTGTCGGGCAAGAAGAGGATGAAGACTGGTTTAGAAAGCGATGATAGCTCGATCAGTGAACTCACTGAACTCAGTGACGGCGAAGATGATGCGGTGGGGGAACGAGATTTTGACGAGAAGCCAGTGGTGGATACGGAGGTAGCGAACCCAACATCAGCAGAGAAAGACACGGATGAGGAAGCCGATGATCAGCAGGATGAGGTGACAAAATTCGTTGACCCACCCATCATACCACTCCTTCCGGACGACTTCGTCGAGTGGGAAACGGTCAGTATTACCCGGTATATTGAATCAGACATCTACTGACCTATCCGAACAGATATGTGTGACTCTAGAGGAATGGGAAAATATTGGACAACAGTTCGAGAAAGCAACGCATTATGCAGAGAAGGCACTTCATAAAGTATTGTCACAGAGTATCGTGCCTATCGTCACCGCTGAACTCAGGGTATGTTTTATTTATTTTCAAACCTAAGATGCCCTTCTTTATCTCCCTCTAGGAAGTCCAGAAGAAACGACGGTTGGAGGAAGCTGTCGTGCATCGCAAGCGTTCCTCCAGGATTGCCATGAAGGAGATCGAAAAGGAAGAAGAACGTGCAACGGTGAGAAAACGCCTTGAGGAGGACGAAAAGACGAGTCGAGCACGAAGACTGGAAGCTCGTCAGCAAAAAGAACATGCAGAAAGGTTGAGAAGGGAGAATGCGCGAGAGCAGCGTCGGAAGGAACGCGAGCTTCAGGAGCAACAATCAGCCGAGCCGTGCGAGGCAGACTCAAAGTTTGATCATTGCTGATGTTTCACGTTTGATGTTCTGACTGCAACCTATAGGCCCAACGCTTCTGCGGACATTGCCCAGGAAGAGACAAGCACCAACTTGTTACCGGCCGGACAAAGCAAGACTCTGAACGTCGCTCCGATCAATGGGACGGGCAGTGGGTCTCGCAGTCCTGTTGAGAACTGGGAGCTTGATTGTGAAGTTTGTGGACGGAAGGGAATTAATCAAGTGAGTTTTTGCTCGTGGGGTTTGAGTTTATTCCCAACGCCACACCTTCATAGGACAATGGTGTTCCCCTATTGTGTTGTGGTATATGTGGAAAGTGGCAACATATTATTTGCCATGACAAGCAAGACACAGTGGTTGGACGTCCAAAGCGTAATTGGGATAATGAGGATTTTATTTGTCGACAATGTCGTCTAATAATTCCCAAGAGCTCGTCGCCGAGTCACTCTCCTAGCTTCCTTTCACTTGGAGTGAACGGCAAGAGAGGACAAGTTTCCAGTACTCAAGCTTTTTACGGCCCACCAAATCATCCCAGAAGCTACCCTAACAGTGGTTACTATCAAAATTCGCCATCCATTGCAAGATACCCGCACGACCAACCTGACATCCAGGCAACTGTTTCTTCCCCTCCGTCCCATTCCTACACTTCACAAACCCGACCGACGGGCGTCACATTTGCACATTATCAGCCCCAGCAAGGCGGGTTTTCGACCTCTCGACCGACGTACGCAGTCCAGGACGCTAATTCGCCCCAGCACGCACGATATACTATTACACCCCATCCAGTCTCGGCAACTGGGATAGCTCCATACCCATCTACCTTCCACGTGAGTCTTCTATCAACCTTCCATGAACGTACATCTTATGTTTCTCCGTCTTCAGACACAGGCTATAACCCACTCACCCGCTCGTTCCAATGAACAATGGTTCCCTTCTTCGTCGTACCCTCGCTCCAATAATAATTCGTACCCAATAAATGGTGGACCACCTCTTCATGCGCAGGGGGCTCAACCATACTACAATGGACATGCCCACACGTCGTACTCCCATATGCGGGAAGCAACTAATCCAACCGTGCTGGGGCAGTATGCGGGGCTCCAACATGTCCCATCATACCAACATAGTAAATAGTGGTCAACTCTATGAGTCCGGGTTCTCGGTTTGTTGTTGTTGTTCTACCTCGGTACCATGAGATGGCTGGCCCTTGAGCTAGCGAATGATATTATGGACACTTGTTATACGATGTAGAACACGGGTAATGTGGAGTAGGGTTAATCTATCGAATTGTTTCATACATCTTGAATGCAGGAGACGTGAAGGGGAATGGATCATCGTCTGTAACATTGTCCCTAACGAGTCTCGAACGATCAGGCTTGTGACTCGGCCAGCCAGCTAACGGATTTACGCACTCGATAGGTCCAAGAATTTTCAGCCCACGGATATGGGTGTCTTTACCACTCATGTGGTTTGCTACAACAATGATTTGCAGTACGTAGGCATGGACCGGTTTGCTGGAGGACAGCAATCCAAGTAAAGCAACGACTGTTCAGTAAACGGTTTGAGAAACCCACTAGGTGGTCCCGTCTTCACTTAGTTCTGACGACACGTCAAAGGTGATCCAGCCGTCCGGTTTATCGAGAGTAGCCACTCGAACGTCTTGGAGATCGCTTGGACCAGTGCCAGCACGAATCGCCAAGGTCGACGGCGTGTAAGAATCGTCTTGCGGCCAACTTAGATATATACTGATTTTCTGAGCAGCCCGCGCATCAGGTTCTCTGCAGGAAGCAAGAAAGAGAGATGGAATCGACCTGAATGGCAACTTTGCGAGGGAATTCTATGGTGATGAAGTGAGGCTGGGGACCATCGGAACTAGCTCGACGATAGCGTGCAGTGATCGAATGAGCAGCGAAAGGAGACTGACTGCCAAAAGGTGTCCGGGTCGCCGTCCCTCAGGCACTCGGCACCGAAACCGAATTTATAAGAGGAGACGGACCACTTGGCGATACGACCGATGTCTGGCCACGGAAGGAGGGGTGGTATGCGAGCTAGGACTTGGTTTCAGTCTCTGGATGATCATTCCGGGGTGGCAGGCACGAGTTGCGAACTTTGGTGCATGATGGGCATGCCGTCCTTGGGCATGTTGGCTGCGGCAGACGGTGCGGGATTGATGCCATTTTGTACGTCGTTGCGTGCGGTATCGGTGGGTGTGGCCATGTTGGTTGAACCCAAGATTGTGAAGATCGGGAGTTGCAGTGGTCGCTCGGAATTACCTTTCCGGCTCTGACTTTGACTCGTTGTCTGGATGGCCCGAGGCACAATCATGGTAAGAGAATTGGATTCAGACACTACCAACTTACCCGGTGTGACGACGGACGACGCAAGCTGGCCGAGACTGGCCCACATTGACGACTACCCTCGCTATGGCCGGCAAATGATCCTGGACAACTTTGGCCTACAAGGTCCTTTGCATTATTTCTTCCATCGTGCAGGGAATCACACGCTCTTAGGTCAAATCAAGCTGCAACGTGCATCGGTCGCCGTAATTGGTGCGGGGGGTCTTGGATGTCCTGCACTCCAGTACCTTGCCGCTGCCGGCGTTGGCAAGCACCGTTTCCTCTCCGTCGCGTAATCAGCGTAATTACCAGTCGAAACCAGGACGAATCGCCATCGTCGATCATGATACGGTCGAACTTTCAAACATACAGAGACAGGTACTCCACAACGAAGAGACGATCGGCATGTCCAAAGTACTTTCAGCGGCAGCTGCTATCAAAAAGTGAGTGACCACAGGTTCGTTCTCCTCTTCGTTCAAGATGCGATATCCCCTAGAATCAACTCGACGATTCGAGTGGAACCCATCAACGAGGCGATAGATTCGTCCAACGCGATGGCGCTCTTGCACCCATACGACATCATTATAGATTGCACGGACAACGTGCCAACTAGGTATCTTTTGTCTGACACCGCCGTTCGACTCGGAAAACCTCTCGTCAGTGGTGCCGCTCAAAAATACGAAGGTCAGCTTTGTATCTACAACCTCGGCGAGTCGGGACCCTGTTACCGTTGCATATTTCCCAAACCTCCCGCTCCTGAGATGTCTGGGAGTTGCGAAGAGCTGGGCATCCTGGGTGCTGTTACCGGCGTCATCGGTGTCATGCAAGCATTGGAAACCATCAAGATCCTTGTCGGTCTGCATGGTGTGTACGATGCCTTTTGATACATGTTTGCCTGAGACAAGTCATCAGCACAGATGGTAAAGCCACCTTAATGTTATTCTCTGCCTTGTCAATGTCACCTTTCCGGACCATCAAGCTCAGGGCAAGGAAACCAACATGTGCTGCCTGTGGGGTAGATGGACAAAGACTGGGTGCCATTCACGAGACTGACTATATCGCATTTTGTGGGGGACCCCGCCCCGATTGGGAAGCAAGGGGCTCAGTTTCAGGAAACCCCGATGATCGCATCTCTGCTCAAGTGAGGTGTTCAACTTTGCGATGCAAAGAACGATCTCAACTACTCTCAGGAGTTACGAAAAAGACTGGATTCGCAAGAACAATGTGTGTTGCTTGATGTTCGCCCCAAGACCGAGTTTGGTATATGCCATTTACCGGGTTCGACGAGTAAGGTCAAATACATCATCCTCCCTGCATAGTTCACAAATTTCATATAGGTGTCCCGCTGCCACAGTTGCTCGCAGATCCTCCTGCCTACGTACCATCCAGTGTCACCTCGAAGGTTATAGTGTTGTGTCGACTCGGGAATGATTCTCAAATTGCAGCGGAAGCACTGCGTGAATTGAACCCATTGTTCGATGTAAGGGATGTTATCGGAGGGCTACGTGCATGGGCAAAATATGTGGACCCACAATTTCCAGTGTATTGAGACAGGTTAACACAATGGGGCGGTTATTGAAGCACATACAAGTGAGCAAGAATCTAGATACATCGATATTGCGCGATACGGTTTGACGGGGCTTGGAGAAAATGAAATACACCTTACTTCCCTACACGCCATCCTTGAATAAACTGCAGGATCATCTCTGCTTACTCAAACCAGCTTTGAACCACTTGGGTATCTTCTTCCCCTCTGACCCAGTGCCTCGGCCTGACGATGTCTCCGACTTCGGAACTGCCTCTGGTGCCTCGAAAACGGGTGGCTTTGGTAGCTCGGTCGCCTGCGCAGCAATAGTCGGCAACAATGGCGCTGCCACGGTGCTCCCTAGTTTCAATCAGCACAATCATACCATGCGAGTTCAAGAGACCAACCGTTTAGAGATTCGTTCTCGAATCTGAGTAAGAGCACGGAGGATGGTGCTAGTTGAAGCTCAAATAGAGTCAAGTCCCTGACCTTTGGATCAGAAACTTTGAGGTCGCGTTTAGGGGGAGACTGATCTAGAAAATAATGAGAGATCGAAGCGTGAGCAAGAAAAGTTCACCAACACAAGATGAATTTGATCGGTTTCACGTCGTCACGGAGTGACGAGCGAACGAACGCATACACAGAACGTATCTTGTCCGACGACGAAAAGGTTTTCTCTAGTTGGGTACGATCGCTAAATCTGATACGAATCGTCGTCTGCTGGATCTCAGCTCGGTCGACAAGACAAGAGACGAAAACTGACGTTTGGCCATCTATCCCTTTTCGCTCTCTCCGCCGCCTCTCTTGTGGTCCGCAACTGCAAGGGGGCGTTGACCAATGCCTGCGAGCGTGCAGTCAATGTAGCTTGCGCGGCCTTGAGATCGGCCGCAGTCGGAGTGAAATACGACTCTGGCAAGTCTCCCACTTCAAGCTCGCGAGTGAGTGCCAGCAAGACGCGATCCAGGACCCATGAACGCACGCGGGGAGCCACCTGAGGACGCGGGCGCCTTGTATACCTTGAAATCCGACGGTGCGACCGCAAGGGAAGCGCCATTCCCGGAAGACGAGACCCGAGGGGTATCAGACATGAAATGAAATCGTCGTGTATAGAGAGCTATGGAGCAACTTATCAACAAGACGTTATTGCTACGGGGGACCACACGAACAGGCGGTCTCGATATGTGAAATCCACTAAATGCGG
>JBBPRK010001411.1:0-12458 GCA_038093075.1 Boletus patriciae | reverse complement strand
CACGGCCTCAGCGAGCGCAGGGAGTTCAAGTGGGTGTAAGGCACCCACGAGCCAGCGCAGGGTGCTCTTCACGATCTGACGGTTGAATTCCTTCCCGTCAACATCAGAAAGAATTTGGTCGTATGTCTCGTAGAGTCCGCTCGGGAGCGTGCGGAGCACTTTGCGAATGTCTCCCTGCAAGTGGCAGTCCCCGAGTCGGTCTAACTGACACTGCACCCAACGAAACCTGACAAGACAGCGGTTCGCTTGTGAGACCATCCGAAAGAACCACAACTTACATGTTGTCGGCTTTTTCCAATAACGAGTCAATGATCTCATCTCTGAACGGCATCAACTTCGGACGATCTGTAACCTCCTTTGTGATGTGTATCCTCATGTCGCTCTGCATTTCCACATGCATCTCGTCGAGATTGATTTTTGGGAGGGTATCGAGGGCACTGGAAATGTCGGCAATAGGTCGACTCGTAATAAAGAGTCGACAACACCCCTGGCCATGCAGGCGTGCCAACAGTTTGGAAAGTTTGATGTGGTCTTTGCACTCGTCAAGCGCATCGATGACCACGATCGGTCGATCGTGTAGATCGAGAGCTCTTAGCAACAGCTTGTAAAGGGTCTCCAGGTCTTCCGGGGGTGGGGAACCATCCGATCTTCGGTCCTCGAGATCCTTGAATGATGCTAGCCAGTCCTTCTTCGCACGGCGTAAAAATCGCGTGAGGAGAGAACGAATGACTTCGAACGCGTGAGTCCATCGGTGTGTGCGGAAGTCACAGTAGAAGTAGGCGAGTGAATTGCTGCCTTCAGTTGTGTTTGATAACTTGTCGATCACTGCGGATCTGAGATATTTTTTCAACTGACTCTGCGACTCTCAACCAAGTACGTATACGCACATCAGAACCGATTTCCCAGCACCGGCTGATACAAGCAGATCAGTTCGAACACGTCACAAGTCAAGTTCCAAGACTCGCGTTTTCCGTGTACCCAAAGAGATCCAATGCACGACGAGCACCAATCGGAATACGTTTTTGTGGAGAAAATCCATTCACATGTCTTCTCTTGACGCTGACCTAGAGTATTTTCATATTTAATCGTGCAGTCGACGGCGTCCATCCAATCGCACATCCTGTTGCACTCATCGGCTGTAGTCTCACGTTGTCGATACCGGTTAAAACAGATTGGGAAGAGAGGAGGCTTACAGTGCACAGAATCTCGCAACTCGGTGATAGCGACGCGCTGTTCTTCTATACTGCCCGAAACTTGAACAGTTGCTGGAGCAACTATGGTCAGCAAACGATGCAGGTTGAACGCAAAAGACCCACCTTCGATCGAATCTTTCAGTAGTTCAGCAGTAGCTGCGTGCTGTCGCTCCGTTTGGTTAGAAATAGCACCTAATGCATTGCTTTGAATCAAGTGGAAAGTTTAATTGACGTGAAGGAAGATCGCCAGGAAAGTGAAGCTTACTTGTTTATCATGGCAATTGAGATTTCAAGATACGGTACGTATCGCTCAAATGCCTCGATCGTAGAATTGATCTTGGACTCCGTCCAATGCCATGTCAGTCGCTGACGCATCTTCATCTGCGTACTGCCATTACGGGGCAGTGTGGCCATCAACTCGTCCAGGCTCTTCTTATAGCGCATAGCAGGACTGTCTGGGGCGATCCAGAACTGGCAAAAGCTCTCTGGCGGGTTCGATGAGGCCAACCCTCTCACGAACTGCTCGGCAGTGTTCGCAAGTCTCGAGATCGTCGAGATCTCATCCATAAGTCTCTTGCACGACTTTTTCGCGTTTATGACGCTCGTCCCGTAGTCATGGAGAGCCTTGCTGACAGTGATACCAGTCTGGATAATTTGTAGAATAGTGGCGGCGGCGGATGCACCATCCATCACTGGCAGAGGGATAGTACTATGGGACTATGGCGAGGATATGAGAGAACGTTGGGAAGTTCGAACTTCGGGGGGCGAGAATGGCCTGAGTAAGAAGCCGAGCCTCGAAGCAATTCCGTGTCCACAGCATCAGCTCACGAGGCCAACACGGACTTTTTTGGGCGATGATGGGAAGCTGGTACAGGTACTGCCCGTGCAACAGCGGCGAGAAACGAGCTGCCCGATTGGGCCGCACGGGTCTGCTTTGACTTTCGAGTCGACAGCAGTTTCAGTTACCAATAATATCGGACAGTGTACAGGGAATACACGTATTGTAGAAATCACGAAATCACAGGTCTTAAAGATCCGTGCCACTTGACCGTCCACCGTAACAAACTGCACTGGCTCACATCTGAATCACCTTCCGAAAACGGCGCGGCCCCCGACCTTCCGTGGCCTGGCTGATGACAATCGGCATCAAGCAATTATGTCACAAATCCAGCTCCGAGCTTGAAGACCTGCCCTGTTCATGCAGGAGCAGCCTCAGTTTGATCAATGATTGCCGGGACCGTGGAGATTCAGGAACACGGCAATGTTTGCAGCTTCACCAATCAGTTGAAGGCTCCGAAGATCCGTAAACGGGCCACCCGAGTGCAGGTCGCGTCACAAGCGACGACTCCTTGATCTCCATAAAGTCACCAAAGAAAACCCACTGTCGAATGATGCGTCGCTGGGAATTCCCACTGACCCGATGAGATCCAGTCTGAGGTGTGAAGAGCAGGGAAAGGAGCGGCCCACTGTTCAACTTGCGACGACTAGGTACAACCAAAGCTGGCCTTCAAGTGCGTTCCGCGAGCGTACGAGGTCCGAGAAGTTTCGGGCGCACGTGGGTGTTGTCGAAGGTGTGTCGGGTGCGCCCGCACCACATTTGGGACGCACGGATGCTACGGATGCACTTGGGGCTTGAACGAGGCGTGCCACGTACAGGTTTTGTCAGAGCATGTCGGGTGTGCTCGCACTGGCAGTGCGTTTGGGACACGCAGGTGGAGACAAGGATGGCGATGAGCTATCAGCGTTGGGCTCGTGCGTGGAGTACGTGTCCAACGCGCGATAACTATTAACACGTTTTCAAGTCCCCGATACAAGTTGCAACACGACGCCACCTGTCACCTAGGAATGCGCAAAAAACGGTTCAAGGTCATCCTGCGAGACAGGGAACGGGGAATCAGCAAGCCCCAAGGGTAAGAGACAACCGGGTTGAGACTTGTTGGGAGCGGTAGCGCTGGTCGTAATTGCCTGGATCCCTGAAACCAGATTGTCGGCTGGAAACAGGTATCACCTGTGCCGGATTGATCATCGCGTATGGTGATCTGATCATGACGCCACCAACGATTCACGAGGAATGAATTCGAAATTCGAATGCAACCTATCACCACGTCATGGCCTTCGTGCCACGTCACGACCATCATCCGCATCTGGTACGCGATAACCCAGATGGAAGGTCGGTTTCTTTGCGTGCAGTGCCTGTCTCGTGAAGCGAAGCGATTCAGAATCACGTCCGTATCCCCTCTCTTCCACCCCCTTCCCTGTTGCTCAGTCACTTGGATTAGCCATCTCTGAATCGAATCGTCCGGCGAAGAAACACCTATCGCGCATGTGCATGACGTTGGAGAGAAAAAGAAGTGTGGCAAAGGATCGGGGTACCCGAACGAGCGCGAGAGCACGTGTATCCATACTTGAGTCTGACACGTTCTCCGAGACAAGCACCCTGGTCAGTCCTTTTCCACATACATCCTTGGCGAACGATCGCCAACGACCACCCACACGGCAGGTCGACTGTGGTGATGGTGCGCACGCCATGCGGCTAAGCCAGGTCCCACTAACGACGCACGGGAGCGGAGACCGACGGTCCTTTTAGATCACCACGGTGTTTCGAGAAACCGATCCCGAGCTTCGCGATGCGGTTTACCGAGAATACCTCGCGTGTCCGTCGCCCCACAACGAAACAGATGCAAGTGGTGACACGTTCTTCGAAAAAATGTCGAATGTTGACGCCGTCTAGGAACAGGAATTAGACCCTGATGACATGGCATGGGTGTGCAGGTCATCCAAGCATGCGAGGGGGTCAACGTCACGGGAAAAGAATGCATGGCATGTCCATCTACCAAGGCTGGCTCAATGGATGCGCAGTCCCAACACCCCATGGCGCACGCACAGATACCAGAAGACGTAGGCGATGGGCCGGTTGTTACCAGTATATGTAGATAGCATGGACGTGTACTCACGATAACATGTACAATGGGTGTACGACTATCCGAACCGTTGTTTAGCAAGTTGTTGGAACATGTCCATCGTCGCCTTGTCTTTCTCGCGCATCGCGACAGCACGTTCACGCACCGTCGCCCCCTTGTCTTCTCGTGCCGCAGCACGCTTCTCTTCGAAACGTTTCCGGGCAGCATCCCGCCGTGCTATGCTGTTGCAGACGTCAGTAACAAGCCTAGTGAGAAAGCACAGCACGTGCCTGTCTTTAAAGCTATCCCCACCGCCAAGTAACACCGATTCATCCGCCTCAAACCCATCGTCCCCCTTTTCCCGAAACGCACGATCGTTTTCTCTCCGCGCCCGTTTCTTCTCCAGCATCCCCTCCCGACCCACTTCTTTCGGCCCCACGGTGTCCTCCAGACGTTCCTTGGCCTCTGTACGATCCCGTTTCCGTTTGAGATCGCGTTCGGAGGCTTGGTGTTCTGATGCGGCTTCTCGCGCGAGGACGAGGTCCGACGCGGATGGGAGGGCGGGTCCGATTACGCGACCCCCCGAGGTTGAGGGGTGGTACGTCGCCGAATCGACTTGAGCGCGTGCAGCGCGCAGCGCGTTGGCGTCTACGCCCGAGCCCTTGGCAAACGACCACTTGTAGGCAGTTTGGTTGGCGGCAGGACCTGCTATCGCCGCTGCGTCGTGGTACAGCCCCTCTGTTACCGAACGTGTCAGTGAGCGGAGGGGGGTGAGTTCGTCAGACGCACTGGAGAGTCTGCCCTTGTTCCACGCCCGAACGAATTTGCGAAAGTAACTGTCGACGTTCATGTCACGGCGCGCCAATGGGACCACGAGGAACAGATGCGCACCTGTGCGCTCTCTCGCTCGAGAGTTCGTCAAAGTACTGTCGAGAGGCGAGCTCAACGTGCGACGGCGTAGAACGGGTGTGCAGGACAGACCTTGTCCTTTTCGTCCTTGAGCCATACTCTGAATTCTGTGTTTTTGACAAAGTAGTCGGACTCGGAGATGGGGGAGACACCGTCTGGGAGTTCTGATGGCATAAGGCAAGCACTGAGTTGTTTGGCCGTGTTATTTCTACATAGAATGAAGTCATGATTGCATAGTGCTACGACATGATGGCCATCTTAGATTGTAGTCTCGTACGGTACAGGCACCATCGTCTGCGGTGCGTTTTCAGTAATCGACACAGTGTGGGCTTCCCGCGGGAGCACATGCACGCGCTTCAACGAGACACGTTCTGGCGCACGCCATCAGCATTGCACGTCCCAACACAAACCCTGCGTACGTACCGCCCTTTTCCTTGGCAACGACATGTGCATCGTGGTTGCGCTTCACCCGGTCCAAAAATTCCTGCCGACACTTGGAGTGTCTGACGTGCTCGACACGGAGGTTGACACGCTTCTCGATGTACCGGTTGCCGACGACCTTGTAGACGATGACACCGACGGCGTGTGGTGTCACGTTGTAAACGATGCCAGTTCGTCTGCGGTTTCCGATAAGAAATCCAGCAGGGGTATGCATGAGACAGAAACGGACGCACCCGTGGTAGAATTTGTGGGGCATACCCTTTTGCTGGGCGGCGTTGGCCTTGATGTCGACAATGTCGCCGACGCGGTAGTTGATGAGGTACGTCGACAATTTAACGGGGCCGTGCTCTGATGCGTGCGTTAGGATCCACGCTGACACAGAGAGAACGCTTGATAGCTACCCTTGAAGCCCCGCTTGAACATGTCGCGCGTGCGCGCACGGTAACCGAAAGAGTGAGGCATCTTGCGTAATGCTGGTCGTTGTCAGCAGCGACGACGAAAGGTCTTTGAGTTGACTTACGGTGTCGGCGTCGAGGGTTGCGTCGAGTGAATGAGCCGGGTATCTCCGGTGGCTTGGGATGGGACTGTACAGTTGTGGCGCACACCAAACACGCACACCAATATGGCCGTCGCCTGACCACACGTCCGTCCTCAAGAAAAATGCCCAGGTACTATCCTCGTCGTGCCCAGCATCCTACATGCAGTGCTGATCCTTTCACTGTAGGGCACCACGGAACCACAGCAAGACGTGAGTCTGACATCGCAGCGCGAATCGGGGTACTCATTGCTCTTGATAACGCTACAGTTACAAGGTCCCTCGTCGTGCATTCGGTTCGGCTCGTCTCGATGCTGAGCTAAAGGTACCCTTATCGACCACCATCCGTTGTCGTCGACTTACATGCGTATCTGTCTAGCTTGCTGGCGAATACGGCCTCCGCAACAAACGCGAGATCTGGCGTATCGGTCTCATCCTCTCCAAAATCCGTCGTGCTGCCCGTGAGCTGCTCAAGCTCGACGACAAGGATCCCAAGCGACTTTTCGAAGGCAACGCCCTCATCCGTCGTCTCGTTCGTATCGGTGTGCTCGACGAGACCCGCATGCGTCTCGATTACGTGTTAGCTCTGAAAGTCGAGGACTTTTTGGAACGCCGGCTGCAAACGCAGGTGTTCAAGACGAACCTCGCCAAGAGTATTCACCACGCTCGTACGCTCATCAGACAACGCCACATTCGGTGAGATAGCATTTCTATACAGGGAAACGAGGTGCTCATATCATCTCTCCCTTAAAGTGTTGGAAAGCAGATTGTCAACGTCCCATCGTTTGTCGTCCGTCTCGATTCGCAGAAGCACATTGACTTTGCGCTCACTTCGCCATACGGTGGTGGACGCCCTGGTCGTGTCAAGCGCAAGCGGGCTGCTGCAGCTGCCAAGAGAGAGGAGGGCGGCGACGAAGAGGAGGAAGAGTAAACATTTTCTTCTGTTTTTCTACTTATCCCAGGCTTCATGTTCATGTCATTTCTCACCACGATGTCCTTGCATGCTATGGACATATCCAAAACAACACCACAACTGAATCAGTCTTTGTGTGTGTGTGTGTTTGAGACGTTTGGGTGTCTCGCATTGAATCCAATCGATATCCAAGCCCCGCCAAGATCACGCGACTGATCAGCCCTATGTATATAACTCCGCTCCCTCCCCTTCCTCGACGTTCATCCCTCCCAACACTATGTCTGACGTTCTGTCGGCCCAGCATCCTCCAGCCCGTAAGCTCAAGTATCACCGTAATGGATGCCCTCGCTGACCGTTGTTCCCTCCCGCGGTAGTGAGAGTCGGCGGTCGTCGCCTCTCTATCAGCGCACGTCCCAAACCCCACAACGCCCAGTGAGTCCCACACCCCCTGACGATGCCCAACTCACTCACCCACCCCATCGCCACGCCAAACAGCGGTACGTACGCGCCTGCAAACACCAACCCCACCGAGAACGCCGACTACCCGCGTCCCGCCCCCCAGGAGGAGGGCGAGGAACAAGCACAGCACCCTCCCCCGCACAACGAGGAAGAGGCACCCAAGAAGGAGAAGAAACACGGTCATGGTAGTCATGACAATAACAGACTCAAGGAGAGCGTGTATCGCAAAGCCGATGCGACGACGCCTTCCAAGGATCACTCGAGCTCAAAGCACGGTTTCGGTGCGGCGGGCAGGATCGGGCAGCCCATGGGCAAAGTGTTGGCCGTTTGAATCAGTCGAATGAATGCGCGGTGTGGACTGAAGAATATCAATGGGTGTTGACGTTGAGATGGCGAGGCAAACGTTGTACGCATAGCCGAATCGTGTATGTATTTGTACCGGTCGATCGGAAACTGCTCAGAAATCTCAGTGCAAGAATGGACGATAAGCATAAACCTGGTTGGCATAACAGCGCCTATTTTATCATGAAGGTGCATAGCAAAGAGAATACTAGAGATACACGCCAAGACGGTTATGCAGCAGCCTTTCTCCCCCGGGCCTTCTTTGGTGGACGAACCTTCTTTTCTTTTTGGGCAGCAATCAGGGCAGAGGTGCGACCGAGGGCAGCCTGTCCATGATGTTCCGTTAGTAAAATACTACAGGACGATCAAGGACAGAGAGAAATGTAGTCGCCAATCGCGCCTCCCCATAACGAAAATAAACGGAGAGGAAAATGCCTGATGGAGACCGCCCAGAAAATGGACAAGATTGATATTGCAAACATGTCCACGCTCAACCTTCATACACCGTCAGGTGTTTTCCAGCGAGTTCTAACGAGAGTGCGTTTTCGTTGATCTCCAAAGCGATGCAAGGGGGAAGCACCCAAGTCGATTCCTCAGAAGGAAAGAAAGAAAGAAAAAGTACTGACCGCGCGGAGATCAGGACGGTAGCCCTTTTTCGCGAGACCGGCAACCACGCGCAATGCGCGACGCCCACCAGAACGGTTACGAATCGTGAAGGTCGTCCGAGCTGTGCTAACTTGATGGGGTGTCGCCTTGGACTTGTTTACGGTAACCTGGATGCCCGAGGGAGAGTCCTTAATGTCGATTGTCTGCGAAAAGGTCGTTGCGTCAGTACTTGTGCATGATATCGATATCGGAGTCGTTCTTGCCTTGGCGTTAGCAAGACCGGAATACTTGTGCGAGTGGAGGTTACGGAGGTTACCCTGTTGCGAACGACAGGTCTGATGGGTGGGGCGAAAGCAAGGCGAGGCCACGTACGGGTTCGGTGGAGAAGACGGGCCCTCCGGGGACCTTCTTCACAAGGAAGGAGTTGTAGTTCTGTCGAGACAAGTCGTGAGAATTCGTCTGGAGGGCGACTGATGGTACTGACGCGGAGAAGCTGCCACTGGAGATCGGTCGACATCGTGCAGGGATGGGTGCTGGTCGTGCCAGACGATGAGCAAATGTGGCTGACTCAAACTGTACAGTTGATCCAAACACAGCCAAATACAATGCGCAAGTTGCCGCAGTGGTAGGGTTAGGGTCCAGATCAATACGGTATCCAACAGCGCCAGCCACGTCGATCGCCGTTGCACCGTCATCAAAAGTATGATGATGCTTCTCGTCGTGAGAGCTGCTTCTAGTGACTGGACCGATCTTTTATCGCTGACGTGTCTTTCATCATAGTCCATTTGTCATTGTAAGTATCTCGCCATAGTTACCCCATTTCGACTTCGACTTCGACTTCGACTTTTTGTTTTATTTGCCGTAGATACTCGACCTCGATCGTCAACGTGGTTAATATGGCCGTCACAGTGCGGTACATTCCGACTTCGTTCCTGGGCGCTGGTTGTTGAAACGAACCTCGCTCAAGCAATACGCCGCCGACATGGTCGCCCTTTCTACATTGTGCAACGGTTTGGTGAGATGGAACGGTCTTGCAAGTGTATAACTAACGATTGACAGCATGGTCAGGCCGCAGGCACTGCAGTTCCCTCTGTAGTCTCCAATTCATTCAAAGGGCAGGATATTGGTATCGCCGAAGAGTGCGTACGCGCTGGCAAGGAGTCCTCGGTAGTAGCATTCGCTGCTCGATGATCTAGAGACATCCCTATCTATTTCGATCGGACACATCACTTCTGCTCTTAGACATCCAACAGTGGTCTTCCGCATATTCAACCACCAGTCTCCTCTTCCAATGACTTCTCTATCAGTGGGCATCTCTAGTTATGCTGTCGCAGGTGTTGCTGCTGCCCTTGTCGTCGTCGCAAAGCTTTCCCTGACTTCCAAGGTGAGTGTAGTTTACGGAAATACTTATTCTCCTCAACCCTTGCTCGTTTCTAGCTTGATGCTGTACCCACGGTTGGATCGAGTGGCTGGCTCCGCTCATGGCTGGCTGGTTTTAAGTATCTAGCCAATGCGCTGGACGTTATACAAGAAGGGTACGAGAAAGTTAGTCTGGTGCTTCGCATATTTCATCCACGTTCATTCGGATGGGTTCCAGCACAAGTCAGTGCCATTCAAAGTCGCAGAACTCTACCGCTGGGTAGTCGTTCTCAGCAGCCGTGAGCATATGGAAGAACTGCGAACAGCACCGGACGATACGCTCTCTAGCGGAAGCCTTAAAGGGTGTGAAGTAACTATTTTCTTCTGGGTGGGTTGGCAACGTGTGCTCATGTCACCAACAGCGAATTCATGGCGAGCACACGATGAGTCAAGAAATTCTCCATAATCCCTGTCATACTCCGATTGTGCGCTCACAACTGATTCGAAATCTCGGCGCCTTGTATCTAGATACCGGGGAGAAGATCACCACAGCCTTTGATAACGTGCTGGATCTCAGGGACAATGGTGGGCATCTCGTCCTCATTCCCGTGCACTATTCTTAAACAGCTGGAACACCCAGAATGGAGGAGTGGTGTAACCATCCGCTCCCAAAAGAACAGGGAAGTCTCACGAAAGAAGAGTATTCAAAGTTCAAGGAGAGTTAACTGGACTAAATCGTAGTTGGCTACAGAAAAAAAAGAACTCTCTGCAAGAGTCGGGCGAGTCGCTACTTGCGCTTTAAATAATTTACAACCAGTCGTCTCCAACGTTTCATCGTCACATATTCGGAAGTCCGACAGTTGCCAAGCTCGATCACTGCTGATCACCGCGTGACGTTTCCTCACGCACTACACCAAGACGTTCCGTTTTTGACAATGCAGGTGCATTATTGTCAAACGGCCAACGCCGCGGATTCAGCCTTCGGCATGCCAGGCTATGCAAGTATCTCACAGTACTAGTATGGTTCTTCTGCGCTCTACTTTAAGTACTTAGGTCAAGTACAAACTGTAGGATACGTCCTTCCTCCCTCAGACCCCCTACAATGGGTTTCCAACTGCCGGAGCTACCAGTAAATATCTCTGGTGCCCCCTATGGTGTCGTAGGCTTCATCGTTGCGATCATCGTTGTCGCGAAACTGTTTCAGGGTCCCAATGTGAGCATATCCTGCGGCAGAAGCTGTTGTTCCTCGCTGAACCCCTGTGATTTTCACCAGCTCAATGCAATCCCCACTGTAGGCTCAAATAATTGGCTTGGCGCCTGGTGGGCTGGTTTCAAGTATCTGACGAACGCTCAAAATATCATACAACAAGGTTACGAGAAGGTATGTTCCATGCGGCAAATGGTCGTAGTGTAGTAATCTTCGATCTTACAGTACAAGTCTGCGCCGTTCAAGATTGCGGAACCTACCCGCTGGATAGTCATTCTAAGCAATCGCGAACACCTGGAAGAACTGGCGAAAGCGTCCGACGACGAGTTTTCATTCAAGGAAGCCATCAATGATGTGAGCAATCATTCTCTGCCTCTGAAATTATCTCTTTTCCAATGTCTTCTGCAGAAAATTCAGGTTGAACACACGCTGGGACCTCACATTCACCATAATCCTTATCACCTTGCAGTCCTTCGCCTCCATCTCACTCGAAATCTTGAAGCGCTATACCCTGAGATCAGGGACGAAATTGTCACATCCTTTGCTGAGGTTTTGGATCTCACAGAAAATGGTGAGCAGTTTCGCTTGACCGGTTTTTACCATTCACTGATCTGGAAGTACTTAGAGTGGAAGAGTGTACCGGCGTTGGGCGTCATCCAAAAGATTGTCTGCAGGGCGACGAACAGAGCATTTGTCGGCCTCCCGTTATGTATGCTCCCCATCCATCTCCTCTCCCCTTCGTTTCTTAGTTCAACCACTCTAGGCCGCAATTCCGATTGGATAGATCTCAACATCCGGTATACACTTGACCTCCTTAAATCGGGCGTTATAATCGGACTGTTCCCTAAATTCATGAGATCGTAAGTCGATGCCCTGGACTGTCTTGGGTATAGTTTTTAACATGGCGACAGACAGGCTACTCGTTTCCTCACAAACGTTCCTCAGAGCACCGCGCGCGGTGTGAAGCTTCTTGGTCCAATGATCGAAGAGCGACTGAAATACCTCAACGAGTACGGGACGGAGTGGGATGATAAACCCGTTCGTTGCCCTCGTTGCTGACGGAAGAGGTCCTCACTACGATTTTTGATAGAATGATCTTTTATCATGGATGATGGACGAAGCAGAGGGTCCGGAGTTGACTGCAGAGCGCTTGACAACTCGTGTATTGGTTGTCAATTTCGCAGCCATTGACGTGAGTGCAAATATAAATTCTTGCGATGGGCTCTCAGCTCTTCAATGTTTGCTGTAGTCTTCCTCCAACGTACGTTCGAGTCTCCGTGATAGCCTCATCTCAATGTACTATGTCCTGCATTACAGTTGTTCACTCAAGCGCTCTTTCGCCTTGCAGCGAACCCCCAGTACATCCAACCGCTTCGTGAGGAGGTTGAAGGTATCGTTGAGAAGGAAGGTTGGTCGAAGGTTGCAGTGGGCAAGATGCGGAAAGTCGATAGCTTCCTCAAGGAATGCCAACGCATCGAAGGGATGCATGTCGGTAATTCTAATTCTCGCGTTCGTTCATATGTGGGGTCATCCTGATCACTCGATTCATTAGCCACCCTCTCACGCAAGGCTTTAAAAGATTTCACGTTTTCCG
>JBBPRK010001410.1:0-12463 GCA_038093075.1 Boletus patriciae | reverse complement strand
GGAAAGAGTTCAAGAGCGGTCTTCAACATCGTTGAAAACGTGACCACGCACAGGGTGCCAACAGGTTGGTCCCCAACGCCGTTGCCCAAAACGACGTAATCCACCGCGCGAGGGTCCCGCTGAAGACCTCACTCTGCGCCACTCTCGATGCAGTATACGGAGCTCCGATTCCAGTTGCTTCCGAAAAGTCGTCAATGGTTTTGGTTCACCTGAAAACACACATCATACGTACCAACAGTGGCACACCAAAGTAACACAGGCAAAATCATGACAAGTTTAGATTGCCATACCGCATAACAGCGGTAAAGCTGCAATGCACTCAGTGGGTTGCTTATCTCGACGAAAGCAAAACTTACGACAACTCCGTCCCCTATAAGCGTCTGTGCAGTAAACACGTAGTTCTTGGACACGAACGTCCAATGGGACACGTTCGAAAAAAACGCAACAGGGCCCCCTGGGTAGGTGTCTCGGTACAATATCAAACCTTGGATAACCCTAATGATATCTATCTGAAGGTGCTATATGCAATAGATTAGGATCTGCCCGATGCTCATCCAAGAAACACGCACCGCCGTGCTAAACAACAGTAATGCACATGCTACCATGAGCATCTTAAAGTTCATTGGTTGAGTGGACCGTTGGGGCACCAGCGTCCAGATCGTTGCTCCGAACATCACCAACGAGAAACCTTACCCACGAACGATCAGTACCTCTGCCGACAATTCAGTTACCGGGCCTTACCATACAAGAGAGCCTCCAGTAGCACTGAGAGGAGCTCTGCCTTGTCTATAGGAATGTTAACGGTGCTCATCTTTCAGGACCTGCACTAGAAAGACCCAAGCGAACACGCGAGCCAGGGACAAGAAGAGGAACGACGGGTGGGATGAAGGAGGAGGCTGGCGGAAAACGGGGGAAACAACTTTTCTTCCAACAGGGCAGTTGCAGCAAAGAAGTGAATCCACATCTGCGGTACCAGTACAAAACTCCATACGATGAGAGGTCCGAATATTAGAAGAATCAGAGCACGTGTGCATGAAGTCGAAACATCTCACATTTTGGTTTTGCTGTGTACCAAGCGGGGGGAACCCATGCCAACACAAAGACGGTGAGGCTAAGACCTACGGCACATCCTGACCTTGCGTGGAATCTCCATGAAGGCACACTATGTTTCGTGGGTCAGTGAGGCAGCACCGCCAGCGGGATCGGTGCTGACACAAAGGAGTCGAATCCACAACAGGTCGACTATTAGAGACAAACAATAGCACACGAGGAATGCCTCGAGACCCCTTCACACGACCACCCATGGCTTCGTCCACTGGCGTTAAATCTGCCTCGTTAAAACCTTGACCCCCTGTGCTGGTACTGAGGAACGACCCACTCCAGAGTTCACACATCAAATCCTCCCATTTTCACACCATCGTCTTCTACGTACATGATATTCCGCGGAGACGCCGGGTGCCTGCCCACATGGATAAAACCTCGTGGAAAGAACTCGCATCATGCGTACACACATACGTGACCTTTTCAATAATCTTTCCAGTATTGGCCCGAGAATGCCGAGCTTGAAGTGAGGATTATCGAAACAATAGTCTTAAACAAGTCAAGATTCCCACAAAGCATTGCCTGTGAGTACAGAATCTGGTCCGAACTCGAACACGTCGAAAAACTCCCAAGTCCTGGCAGCCCGACTTCTGTCTCTCCTGTATGTTTTCCTCGGTGCCCTCAACTGAGTATTTTCGATTGTCCTGTTGGTCGGTGTCACGAGCGGACATGGCGCATTTTATTGAATTCAGTCGAGCGGATCCAGGCCGTGATCGAACGGAACGGTGTTTCACAGATGAGTTTGGGTTCAATATCCACCTTACCGGCGCCGGCGCCGGCGTGAGTGCGGGAACGGAATTCAAGGCACGCAAGACACGTTGAAGCCCAGATGGCCCAGATTCAATCGATTGCGACGGCCGCGGAGGAATCCAAATTGGAGCGGCTCTTTGAGTTGTGCGATTGGCTCAACGGGGGGATCGACGACAGTGCACGAGGTCGAGGAGAACATGCCGCTCTTGACGCACGTGGACATCGGCAATGGTCAGGCCCCCGAGGAACCTGAGAATGTGTCGGGTCCCTGCATCCGAGATTCTTCGATGTGGAGGAGGGAGCCGAAGAGTAACTCGTACGATACAGGCTCTTTGTCGTTCACCGTCTCAACATAGTTGAGCCGGACGTTTTGTTTAATTCAACGATACTTGAACCAGATCGTGAGGGTGGTGAGTTTCGATTGCCAGTATCTTTGCAAAAGGCTGTTCTCTGCCCGATCGTAAGTTTTCCTGGTCGGTGTGCGGTATATATCATGCAGGGTGCCAGTCAGTAGATGATCTATAGTTTCAAGAAGTCAGTGTATCTAACTAGCATTGTATGGTTACATGCTCCCCGGAGTCATGAACCTGGACGCAGCCGCGCTGCATGCGAGAGATGAGATTTAATGAGGTGACAATGACGCTTCGTCAACCCCCGCGGAACGGCAAGCCACGGGATCGAAGAAAGTAGACCCGTAAGGTGTCAGAGTCAGAGAAATGCGAGTTGAATGGCGTGCAGCCAGGGACGAAACCCCACACAGTGGGGCCCATCCGCGACGCATCGTCAACCCGTTCCTCACGCGGGTCACACCGCCTCTCCTTCGCCGTAGACTCCGAGCGAGCTCGGGGTCATCGGCGAGCGATGACCATCGTCAGCTTTGCTCTCGGCCAGTGTTGTGATGAGGACTTGCATCCTACGCCTTCGTTCTGCACTCGCGTTGTCTTCTATAGACGTGGTCTCCGACGACATACCAGCACGAGTGGCCAACCCGACGCGGATTATGACCATGTAAAAGGTGATGGATATGATGGGCGTGACCTGTTAATCAGGGAAAACGTCTCAGTGCGACTTTCCTCCTCAGGGAGCAAGGCATAATGGGCTGACCATGTCTAGCATCACGTATTGGCCGTTGGACCGACTTACGAAGCAGATCAACGCCACAATGAGCGTGAAGGAGTAAATCACGCCAGAATCGACAAGGATATGTAGAGTTGGTTGTAGTTGGGATTGTCGGTGGTTGGCACGCGGCCCCGTGACCTTCCGGTTGATATACCAGATGCGAGAAACCAACAGAACTGGTAGAAGGGGAAATAGTTCAAAAGCAGTCTTCAGCATCGTTGAAAACGTAGCCACGTACAGGTCGTCAACAGGTTGGTCGCCAACGCCGTTGCCCAAAACGACGTGACCCATAGCGAGAGGGTCCCACCATAGACCCGGCTGAGCGTCACTTTCGAAGCAGTATACGGGCCTCCGATTCCAGTTGCTTCCAAAAGGTCATCAAGGTTTTGATTCACCTCAAACCATGCATCATACGTACCACCAGCGGCACACCAAAGTAAAACAGGCAAAATCATGACAAGTTTAGACTGCCACACCGCGTAACAGCGGTAGAGCTGAGATTCTCTCAGTGGATTAGGCTGATCTCGACGAAAGCAAAACTTACGACAACGCCGTCACCTACCAGTGTCTGTGCAATGTACACGTAGTTCGTGGACACAAATGTCCATTGGGACACGTCCGAAAAATACCCAACAGGGCCTCCTGGGTAGGTGTCTCGGTACAGTATCAAACCCTCCACGATCCTAATTATATCGATCACCAGGTGCTATATCCTAATAAGTCAACCTACGTCCGATGTTGATCCAGGAATTACGCACCGCCGTGCTAAACAACAGCAGTGCACATGCTGCCATGAACATCCTACGGTTCGCCGAGCGAGTGGACACCAGCGTCCAGATCGTCCCTCCGAACATCACTAGCGAAAGGCCTTACCACGAGCGATCAATATCGCTGCCAACGATCCGTCGTTAACTGGTCTTACCATACAGGAGCGCCTCCAGTAGCACTGAGAGAAGCTCTGCCTTGTCCAGAGGGATGTCAACTGTACTCATCTTTAAGGACGCACGCTAGCAAGACACACGAGCGAATGCGCGAGCCAGAGACAAGAGGAAAGAATGACGGGTGCGGGGAAGGAAATCGCGGGGCGGAGGCGGGCGGAAACGGGGGCAGTTGCAAAAGAGAAGTTGTTCCATATCTGCGGTACCAGTAAAAGATCCATGAGGGTCAGAGGTCGCAGAGGAATCCCATTACATGTGTGCTTGAATTTGTTGAGATATCGCATGGGAAAACATGAAATAGAGACCTACAGATGCACATCCCGACCTTACATGGAGCTTGAATCTCCCTGAAGGCGTACTATATTTCGTGAGTTAGTAGTGGGGTGGTTCCTATGCGACAACCAAGTTCGAGTTGGAGGTCCTCCGCTGATTCAGAGTTTACAGAGCTCTAGCATGAATGTTCAAGCGCTCCGAGTCAAGAGTCAACATGGCTCAACACGGCTATTTCCGATACATAACTTGAACCCACGGTGGCGTCGCGATCTCCTTCATGCTTGCCACCTCTTGCCACCTCTTTATCGCTTGATCCGTCGGCCTTCTAATGTGCCTGCATGGAGTGGGTACGAACTTGCCCTGTTAGGGTTGTAACCTGTTCCCTATATAGAGGTCACTTGGTTCTGGTGCTTGCATCGTCCTTACTTTCGTGTTTCGCGCAGATGAATCCAGTCTTCGCTCTGTCGCCGACGCCATTGCACAAATCTCAGTGGTGCCCTTCATTCTTGTATGGTACACCTCCGCCTCTCCGAGTCAATTCTACCACAGGTCACGGTGGCCGACTTTGACCGTACCCACACACCCCGTCTCCAGTGCTCTGCGCGTAATTTACAGCAAGTCCGAGTCGCTTGCTTACGCGACGTGATTTTGAAATTGCATCGTGCACTCCACACTTATAGTATGAAAAGGATAGCTCACGGAAAGTTTGAGTGTCCGATGCGGCGGGCGCGTGGCGGGCGCTAGTTCATTTTAGGACTGATATTTCAGGAGTCGGGATCCTTCCCGACTGGGGAAACCCTGAGCCCTCTCAAAGGCAGGTGTTACTCGAACAAACGGCCCCGATGACGTTCGCTGTTTTGGGGAATGGGCGGCGCATCCGTCATAGCAGTCCCCGTCGCATAAAGGCTCAGGTCAGTGAAATGTCCTCTCATAATCAGGTCACTACCACCCCACGCTGCATCCCTCGCGCGCGATGCAATACCATCAAGTGATGCTTAACCGTCTTCTCACCTCATCTCCCACTGGGACCCCGCACTTCCCCCCAGTTCTAGTCGATTGGGACATCCGTTATCCACCCCACCGTACAGCTCGCGTTGCTGGTCAAGCTGTTTCAGCCCAGCACCTGAGTCAACTGGTCACGTTCCCCGGTGTCGCGAATCTCCGCGTCATCTCCGACCTCCTCTCGGAGGATTGGGTTATCGCAGCTCACAACCCTACCGGAGTGACCGTCGAGGATGTCTTCACAGCGATATGCACATCACTCCATGCACCGCTCACCCAGGTCGAATGGGAATGCATGTCGCCGATGCAGCGTGCTCGCATCGAAGAGGTGTTCTACGCACGGTGCCAAGCGTCCCGCGACTTTGACCGCACCCGCCATGGTGGCGTACGTCGCATGGATTGCCTGCTCCACACCACCGTGTTTGCGGGCTTGTCCTCGCTCGTGTTTAGGAATAACCGATGGGAAGTCGTCCTGACGCTTTCCAGAGACTTTAGCTCTCGTGGCCGCGTCAGGGGCCACCCCGAGGCGCATCGGGTGGCTGGCCCCCTCCCCCTGACTGCGCCACCCGCAACATCAATTTGCCGATTGCTACAGCGTCTCCGCTATAAAGTTCGATCTTAGTCGCGTCCACGGCAATCTGGTACCGCCTTGTTATGACACGTTACGCATGGATTACATACATTACCTAGGATCGCACAGCTATCTTATCGTCCATTTAGTGAATCAGGGATTCCACGGAACGGTCCTCGTTTCTACTCATTCGCCACTAGTTCACATCGAGTCTTATATACTTCTTGTTGAACTTATAGTGTACTATTTCATTTCTTATCGTAGTATACAGTAGTTTACTCTATATGGTTACCGCTATTACATAAGCGAACCACTCGTATATATCATTCGAACTCCGCATCTGAGTTCTAATAACATCTCTTCTTGTTACCACTACGTGCTATCACTTCAGCGTTTCACCCAATCGGTATGTACTAGTTCTTCCTCACCTCAGACTAGTCTACGCCTGGACTTCAACAGGGATAGTAGTATCGGAGATTACCGAGGGAAGGGCACGAGGTTCGTAACCCATCATGAGGTAAAACGGAGATTGGTTGGTGACGGAATGAGGGCGGTGATTGTGGGCGAATTCGGCGTGGGAGATGTTATCGGCCCAAGATCCAGGGTTGTTTCCACAGAAGATCCGAAGGTACGTTTCTACTTCTTGGTTTACTCGTTCAGTTTCTCCGTCAGATTGGGGATGGTAGGTGGTGGAGAGTAATAGATCATACTTCAGGAGTTTCCCGAGTTCTCGAGCGAAGGAGGAGGCGAATTGGGGGCCTCGATCTGAGATGACCTTGTCGTAGAGGCCAAAGCGAAGGTATACTTTGTGGAAAAAGAGCGCGGCAATGCCTTCTGCGGTGACGTTTTTCTTCGTGGGACAGAGAATCACCCCCTTAGTAAGTCCATGGTCGACCACGACCAATAGGGAATCGAAGCCGGAGGAAGAGGGGAGGTCAGTAATAAGGTCACAGGAGACTTGTTGGAAGGGGCGGGAGGCGGAGGAGCGAATAGGAGTGAGCGGCGGGACGGTGGGGTGGGTGTTTGTCTTGTTTTGTTGGCAAGTGGAGCAGCCTTCAACGTATTTGCGGACGTAGGAGGCGAGGCCGGGCCACCAGAATTCTGCAGCGACGAGTTGACGAGTTTTGAGATAGCCCGGGTGACCGGCACTTTCGTGGTTGTGACATCGTTGGAGAATGGTGCGGCGGAGGGAATCGTCATCGGGGACGTAGACCCGTCCTTGATAGGTCAGGATGCCCGCATCGACTTGCCAATCGGAGAGGCGGGAATGGAAGGGAAGAGGGATATCCTCATTCATGGACTGGAGGGCTTGGAGGACGAGGGGGTCTCCTGCCGAGGCGGATTGGACACGGTGGGAGAGAGCTACATCGATGACGTTGATGAAGAGGGACGGGGGAAGGAGGGTGACTCCGTCATTGTCATCATCGGATTGGGGAAGGAGGTCCGGGCGGCGAGAGAGGGCGTCTGGGCCGGCGAGGAGTTTTCCTGGGACATGGACCATTTTCAGGTCAAAGTCCGCAAGGTCGATGAGCCAGCAGGCTTGTCGTCAGTTGAGGTTCTGGGGGGAACGGAAGTAGGTGAGGTTTTTGTGGTCGGTGAAGACTTGGACGGGGAAGGGGGATCCATGGAGGTAGTGTCGCCACGATTTCAGGGCACGGATGACGGCGAGGAGTTCTCTGTCATAAATGTCATAATTTCGCTCAGCTGGGGAGAACGACTGAGAGAGGTAGGAACATGGGTGCCATTCGCCATTGGAGTCGGTTTGGAGAAGAATGGCGCCAGAAGCATACTTAGAGGCGTCAGTAGCGACAGCGAAGGGTGCGGCGGGGTCGGGGAGGTGTAGGACCGGTTTAGACAGAAACAAAGATTTGAGCGTGTCAAAGGAATGTTGGCATGCAGGGGACCAGTTCCAGGGCAGGTTTTTCTTGGTGAGGTCGATGAGAGGGCGGGCGACGTTGGAGTAATCAGGGATGAAACGTCGGTAGAAGTTGGCAAAGCCCAGGAACGACCTAACGTCCTTGACTTTTTCGGGGGTGGGCCAGCTGGCGATACCATCCAGCTTAACGGGATCCATGGCAAGTTGACCTGGTTTGACGATCATGCCGAGGTATTCTACTTCGGTAGTGGTGAAGCGACATTTCTCCAGTTTGAGGTGGAGGTCCAGTTCCGTCATGCATTGGAGGATGCGTTTGGTGCGTTCACGGTGGGTTTCTTCGTCTGGAGAGAAGATAAGGAGGTCGTCCATATAAATGACAAGCCATCCTTCAGCGATCATGTCGCGGAAAGAATTGTTCATAAATTGTTGGAACGTGGCGGGGGAGTTGGTAAGCCCGAAGAACATTACCGTTGGTTCGAAGAGGCCTTTATGTGTGATGAAAGCGGCCTTCCATTGGTGACCGTCCTTGATGCGGACATTGTTGTACCCCCAGCGGACGTCAAACTTGGTGAACAGTTTGGCGTCTTTGAGTTTGTCGATGAGGTCGGAAATGAGGGGAAGTGGATAGGCGTCACGGGTGGTATGTTCGTTCAGGTATCGGTAATCCTGACAGGGGCGGAGGCCGCCATCCTTCTTTTTGACAAAGAAAAATGGGGATGCTTGGGGGGAATTGGAAGGGCAAATCTTTCCACAGTTGAGGTTTTCTTGGAGGAAGTCCTCGGTGGCTTTTCGTTCTTCGGGGGACAGGGGATAGACTTTCCCAACTTTCGGGGTGAAGGAGTCATCAAGGTTGATCTCGTGATCGTAGGGCCTTGACGGTGGGACATGGTCAGTGGCTTCTTTGGAGAAAACGGAAGCGTAGTCGGCAAATTCCGGGGGAAGTGTTTGTTTGGGTTTTGCTTTTTCGGCGGCAGCGGCTAGTTCGGTAGCAGTGGTAATCTTGGATATCTTTTCCTCCAAAGGGGAACCTCTGTAAAGAAAACGGGATCCGCATCTGATGATTCGGTGGAGGGTTCGGTTCATGTCGGCGCGGGTTAGGAATTGGGATTCTTCTTCCCACCCGTTGTACTCAAAAAGTCAGGAGTCGGTGATCGCATTGACATGGGTGTGTCGAGGGGGTCGATAGGTGGATTTTTGGAAATGGGAGTTGTGGCGAGAGGTGTTGGCGGTATGGGAGAGGTAGAGGTCTTTAGATTGATCGAGAGACTCATTGATGGATAGGGTTCTTTGATTCCAGTCGATGGTTGGATTGACGTCTTTGAGCCAAGGAAGTCCCAAGATAACGTTTTCATTCCCTAGGGAGATGACGTGGAAGGTGACTTTTCGGGTGATGCCTTCGATGTTAAGGAAGAGAGTGGAGGTGAAGCGAATTACTCCTTTGCTGTTGATGGTGTTGTCAGCGTTTCTTGCGTAGATGGGTTTCTGCAATCGGGTGGTAGGGAGGGAATGCTTTCTGACGAATCCCCAATCAAGACAGGAGATACTTGCGCCACTGTCAATGAGGGCACGGGTGTCGACGGCTTTCAAGGTGTGTGATGGTTCGATAAGTTGGACTGGAATTTGCATAGAGGGGGTAGTTTTTACATTGATCGCAGCACACTTTATACTAGGGAGAACTCGTGTCGAAGGAGTTTCCCGATCTAAAAATCCATGGTAGAGAAGGAGATCTTCCTCACATTCTCGTCTTCTTCGTCGTCGTCGACAGGTTCTAGTTTTGGGAGATCTTCTGTGACTTGTCGGACTTTGGGTGCGCCATTCTTGTTTTTAGGGCATTTGGAGCTCATATGTCCGGGTTCCCTACAACGGAAGCAGAGTCCTTTCTCCATGCATTTCTTTCGTTCTTCAGCCGTGAGTTTCCCCACTTTGATGACGTCTACGTCCATGGCATCAGGGTCGCGAGTTTTGGTAGGGGTGGAGAAGGAGTGGTAGGACTGATGGGCGGGTTTGGAGTTTCGTTTGGAGATTTCCTCGGCGCGTTCCCATTGGGTCTGGAAAGAGATGGCTTTCTTATACCAATCTTCGATGGTAGAGGGGACAGTGTCCATAGACATGATTCGGCGCATGAGGGGGGAGGGGATTCCAGCGGAGAAGTATCCGATGAGGACATTCTGGTTGGTGATGCTTGCAAGTGCCGAGTAGTTTTTGAAGTGCGAAACGTATTCAATGAGGGTCGGGGAGTAGGTGTTGTTTTTTCCCTTGGTCATGTGTTTGGTGGAGAGCCAAGCAATGGCGGTTCCTGTGACGTCGTGGTGTTTGAACGCAGTTTCGAACTTCATGATAAAGTCCGAGAATGTTCCCATGTTAATGGTTGTTCCCGTGATAGTGTTTTGTCTGAACGTGGTTGCCCAAGTGAGGGCGGATCCTTTGGTCATGTACGAGAGGGCGAAGGCGATCTTCTTGTTATCGGTGTCGTAGACTTTGTCATTGACAAGGAGGTAGAACTGCACGGCGTTCAACCATTGGGTGGATTTGTCATACGATCCATCAAAGGCTTCCGGTGCTCCGATACGGAGTTCGGTGGGTTTCGAGGAGGACATGGGCAAAGGTGGTCTGGGGAACGGTGGGGGGGGAGGTGGTGGTGCGTAGGACAAGGGAAGTGGGGTAAGAGGGGGGAAGACTGGGTTGGTGGCGATTGGAGTTGGGGAAGGGGGAGTGGGGGCGCGAGGAAGGTGAGTGTGTGCGAGCTGGTGGGCTAAGTCGAGGTCTTGGGTTTGTTCGGGGTCAGACGATATGGTTACGTCTTGATCAGAGTTTTCTTCTGGTTCAGAGAGCTCAGCTTCTGAGGGTGAGTCGATGGGTTGTTCTCGGGCGCCATGCCACGAGTACCGTGGGTTGTTCTGTGGGTACGAAATGGTGGAGGACTATGACGATGATAGCCTCGAAAGGAAACTTTGACCTTTTGTTACGCTTGGACCGGGTAGATACAAGCGTAGACTCGACTGATCGTAAGATCGCCCTAAGAGTTGTTCTTTAGGGGTTCAAGCGTCAAGACGGACGCCGGAGGTTCGAAGGTTTTCAGAGGAGCATCGACTCAATAGTACAACGGAGACTAAGAGAGATCCAAGACAAGGAGCGATGACCTTGGTATATTCGAGGGGAGTATCGAGTAGGTCAAAGTTAGAGATAAGAGACAGGAAGTACGTTGGTTTATATAGAAAAGGGAGAACGCGCACGGACCAAGTATTGCCTGCCCTAATTGAAGGGACGCGTCAGCGTAGAAGGGGAAGGAACATGATGGAAACGATGAGTAAAAGGAACTACGTAATCGGCACGAGAGAACCGATCGGAGGAGATAGGAGTCCGAGGAGACACGAGAACAGAAGCGATGAATATCCCCTTCCGGTAGTAAAGAGGAACGGCGTGGGGAAGTCAAAGGGAAAAGAAAGAAGCATAGCGAGAAGGAAAGAAGCAATCGTAACACGTGGTGGATAAGGGTCAAGGGGGGGGGACCATCATCTGCAGATAAGACAGATATATATATATCATTGACCATGTGGTGTTCTCTGATGGCATCGGCGAGTACAACGCCTCATGTTCTCACCGACAGGCGTTCGATGTTCATGGGTTTTCTAGCAGGTTCCTGGTCCCTTATATTGAGACTGCGGGGCTCATAACCCATTAGAGCTAGAAGAACACGAACAACTTGTAGGTGGTTTGTTGCTTGTGAGGCAGGAACACAAGTGCAAGACGAGTTTGAAGGGGACGGCAATAAGCCAAAAAGGGGAAGGTAGATAAGAGATAAAGGTCGGATTTGGATCGGATTTGGGCGTAGTCGCTACTCAGTGTAGCGCGGAAGGCTTTTGTTCGGACTAGGTTCGATTCGATGGGGGGAACTACTTCTTGTTATTCGAGACTTGTACAGTGACGATTATATACAATACAAGACAAAGAGAAGGTCGAGTGGCTCGATACGAGGTATGATGTCAGTGGAGTAGACTACAAAGAAGACTGAATACAAAAAGGAAATGAAAAGTTAGATAGACAAGACAAAGAAGTGAAAAAATGACGAGATGAAGAAGTGAAATGGTATCGATCAGGTCTGTGGTGGCAGCGGTGAGCGCACGCAGCGTGTTCCTTACAGACTCTTAACACCGATATAACAGGTTATTATCATTATGAGAGTATGTACCTAGAAGAACATGAACGACTAGGTATAGACAAATAGTCAGATACGAGAATGGCGGCAGGATAAACGAACAAGTACTAACCTCTTAACGCTGATATAACAGGTTAAGAGGAAAAGGGGAGACGAGAAGGAAGGACAGTACTTATACTGTTGAATATGGAATTCCAATGGTTAAGGTTTGGAATGGCTCAATGTTATATGTTCCGACACTTAGAACTCCAAATAGAACTAGACCCACCATTGTCCTCTAGTTGTAGACCACCACTCAGTAGTCACTCCAAGTCTACCTGACTTATCCCCAAGCACACTGAGTACCGACCTACCCTATCATCCCTGAACTCTTGGAGTTCCCTCAGACTGACTCAGTGCTGCCATGTTGGCACATCAGTCCTTCACTCCCCTCTGATAGGTTCTGAACAACTACATAAATTCGGGACACCAAGACTTGAAACTCGGGTGCAGCACACAAGCTGAAGCCAAAGTCCTGCTGTGACAAAGCCCCGCTCTTGGGGTTCTGGAAGCTGGCAACCTCTCCCAGATGATTTCTTCCCCTTTCCACATTAGGCTGAGAAGAGAAGGAAATCCCAACTCTGACAATAGAAGCCTGTCTCAGAGTCTGAAAATAGCCTAGCATAGCCTATTTGAGC